>JAOWAY010085986.1:0-11280 GCA_028565895.1 Goniobranchus geometricus
ATACCTTATGGCTCATGTGTGGCAGCACATAAACATGTCTAAATAGCACCGTCGCTGATATGACCTACGCTGTTGAATAGTGACGTTAAACCCACAAAGTAACTAAAGCTTCTGCAAAGGGTGCTATGCTGAAATGCTTATATTTTCCTCAGTGTTTATTCTTTCTCTTCCCATACAGCCTTGAAATTTCATTCACTATTTTTAAATTCTGTTTTCTCAGTTTTGATGGTTATTCGCATTGCATTTTGAAATAATTTTTAAAAAAAAATTTGAGAGTTAATAAGATTAAAAAAAGATGCTGCTTTTCCCAGACTACCACACATACATCCCAGACCACCACACATATATTGTCATAATCAAAAGAGAGGTCCTTTAAGTTTATGATATTCTATAGGTCTCTCTTCAAGCTTGATAATGATTTAATCAGAAAGAAATTGAAATTCCCTTTTTTATCACAACAAACACTAAATTTCTTTGTAAGACATTCATGTGCCTTGGTCTTTCCTCTCCCCTCCCCAGGACCATCCCAAATATTTGTGTACTCGGCAATTTGATGTAACTTCCGTTTCAGGTTGAATGGCAAACTTTTAAAAATGGAATACTATAAAAGTCAGTGCCAAATTTTGGAGAAAGAAAATAGTGACCAGCGAGAGGAAATCCAACAGCTCCATGAGGAGGTAAATATTCGATGGTGTCAAATAAACAGGGAAAACTAGAATTTTATTACTCAAATTTGGCCCTGTATTTAAATCCTAGTAAATGGAGACACTGCATGTGATTCTAAGTCATGGCAGAGCCCATCCATGGTTCAAACCTGCGCTAAATTTGTCTTTATTTTAAAGAAATGATTGTTGGTTTGCATCTTGTGCAAAATTTCAAATCTTCTTGAAATTGGTAGAAGTTTTAAGCGGATTTCTCCAAGGAGACCAAATAGATGAAGTATTCAAATAATTTGGACGGCAAACTTCACCTTTCTCTGTACGACATGATGTAATATTTTTATGAATCAGCACAGAAGGAATTGTTTTACAGGTAATCTGGAAAATACATGTAAACTTTAACTTCCTTTATTCATTGAATGAGCGCATAAATTAAACAGATGTAGAGTATTTGTTACTTTTTTTTCACTTACATGTCCCGGATTATCCGTCAATTGTTGTATTTCTTTTCATGTATAATAAATTGTTGTATTTCTTTTCATGTATAATAATGACATTTTCATTCTGTCACAGGTAAAATCTTTGGAGGTTGACAACTGTGAAAAGAAGGATCTTCTACTAGTCAAAAGTCAGATGAAAATCCAAATTGAAACTCTGGAGGCTCAGGTGTGTGAGATGACTAAAGCTAAGACTGAGCTAGAAGACAAGTGTAATGTTTTGCAAGGAAAGCTGGCGCATGCCAACCAACAGTATGAACAGCTTCAAGGAGAATTTATTGAGCTGCAAGGTGTAAACAATGGTAAGTAGAAATCATTTTCTCTTGTATTCTGTACTGATAATGCCTTTGCAATGATCTGACAATAAGCTGACTTTGTCTTTAAGACAGTTTGCCCATTTAGTCTCTTAACCACTTTTTTTTTGCTGATCTCAGGTTCCTCCTTTTTTTTTTCACTAGCCTTAGATGTCTGGTCCAGGCCCTCACTCACCTATGACAATACCCCTCAGGCAATAACCGTGGAATTGCAAATGGCCTAGACCAAGACTGGAGGCGATTTGCACTTGCACTCATTTTATATTTATAAATCTTACGTCTGTGTTTCGATTTTCAAATTGCCCACACACCAAAAGTCCACGCTCAAGCCTACAAGCATGACTTAGGACAATTGCTAGTTTTATAGATGTATTGTTGGATTTTCTTTTGGATATTAGATTTGATTATTTAGATCAATGACATTCATGATTTAATATAGTCATATTTGGTGTTCTTCTGGCTCCCGTTTGGGGTGTATTTTCTATTATGTAAATTCTCTGATCGAAATTAGGTGTTTTTCATGTTTGTGAGTATCTAATAGATTCAAATCTAGTCTCCATCTAGATCTATTTTTTTTTTTGGTTTCCCTCAAGCTGCTGCCTGCAAAGTTATTTCAAATATAGATTTAGATCAAGACTCTAGATCTACAGACTCTATCAGTGCTAGGTGTCAGGATTCTTTGTGACTTGAGGCTAGAAGCATGTTTATTTATTAATAATTATTCTTACTGATACTAACACTCATGCACACACTTTATATACAGCCATGATTAGCCTTAGTTGATGCCATCGATCCAATGAAGGTTTGTTCGAAAAAGGTTTTTTTACTTTGGCCATAGGGCATTCCTGTCATTTTTTTCACAGCTGTTCGTTATAAAAATTATTCAATTAAATGCATGATACTTAGTACGCAAAGTTCCTCCTTTGGATTTGAGACCAATGTTGTTTACACTTCTCAATTTAATTCAATTCAATTTTTTATTCATCCCCATTGGAGAAAATGTTACAGACATGTATATTTATATAGATAATTAAAAAATAATCTTGTAAGGATTTCATCACTTCTTTTCAGATAACTTCATTTTATAAAGTTTCTTTATATCCTTTTCTTTGATTTGTATTTCAACACATTGTTAAATCCTCAGATTCCACTCAAGGCGAATCAATGGGAGTATTTGTGGAAGTTCAGCTAGGGGAGCTCAAGGTGCAAGTAGAGGAGCTCACTCAGACACGCACTGACTTGCTGGAAGAGTTGCGAGTACTCAAAGAATCACTGTGTGACAAGGAGAGGGAGGTCTTGGATGTCAACCAGCAACTTGGGGAACATGAAAAAACAAAATCAAATCTTGAAACTGAACTTCAAAACACTGCAAAGGGTTTGGCCACTTTAACGGAAGAATCTTCATTGAAAGATGTCCATATTGAAAATTTGAGTAAAACTATTTCAGATTTGAAGAGGACATTGGAAGAGGAAAGAGCGACAGCTGCAGAACAAAAATCATGTCATGAAGCACAGATTTCAGAAAAATTAAGGGCGATAGACGAGGTGACCAAGAAGTATAGGGAATATGAGGAGCAAATTTTGTGTCTGCACAAAGAAATTAAAGAGGCAAAAGTATTGATTTCATCTGAGCAAGAGAAAAACTCTGAGATGAAGACACAGGTCGAGAGTCGGGAGAAAGAAGTCATGTCATCCAAGGTGTTGGAGGAAAATTTACAGAAAGAGATTGACAATTTGAAAAAAGAACTAGACTTTCTGAATAAAGAACGAGATATTTTCAAAGAGAATGCTGTGGAGGAAGGAAAGCGGTTAGCTGAATATAAAGAAATTTTGGACAAGAAAGATCAAGAGCTTTTAGAAGCTGAATCTACTCTTGAAGAATTGAAAACTGTTGTTGGTGAAAAGGATGAAGAAATTCAAGTCCTTGTGACCAACTTGGCTTTGAAAGAGTCTGCAAAAGAAGAAATCAGCATGAAAATGAAGCTGTGTGAAAGAGAGATTTGCAACCTGAAGAGTTGTATCAGTGAGAAAGAAGAGGAACTGGAAGATTTGAAATCAGAACAGAACATTACAGTTTCTACATTGGATGAAAAGATAGAAGCAATCTCTCAAGAGAAGGACAACATCACTCAGAATCTTAATTTTAAATGTGTCTTGATTGAGGAGATGACTGAAAAGTTGAAGACAAAGGAAAAGGATTTTTTTTCTTTACAAGAAGAGCATACTCAGGCAAACATTGCTTTGAATGATCTGCAAGAGCATGTGAAATGCTGTGAAGAAGATCTTTTAACTACAAAACAGCAGCTGGAGGTCAAGACTAATGAATATACTCTGCTAGAACAAAGGCTTAAAGAAAAAGAAGATGCATGGTGTACTGCCCAAGAGAACAGCTCACAATTGGATACTGCAGTATTAGAGCTTAAGGAAAAAGTGAAGGTCTTGGAAGACAATTGCTCAAGTCTAGCACACCGGTTGGCAGAAAAAGAGAGTGAGACTTCAAATCTGATGCAGGCCATTGAGGAGAAAGATAGAGAGCTGAAATATAAAGCAGAAGAATTTTCTTCTCTGCAAGACCAATGTGCCAAGGCAAACATGGCTTTGGATGAACTGCAAGATCGTGTGAAATCCACTGAGGAGAATCTTTTAATTATGAAACAACAACTGGAAGATAAAAATACAGAGTATGCTCTGCTGAATGAGAAATTTTCAAATGAAGCTAATGATCATGAGCAGATGCTGAAAGAAAAGGAAGATGCATGTCTTGCCGCCCAAGAGAAAAATTCTCAGTTAGGTACATCATTGTTCAAGCTTGAGGAGAAAGTGAAGGTTTTGGAAGACAATTGCTCAAGTCTAACACACCAGTTGGCAGAAAAAGAGAGTGAGAATTCAAATCTGATGGAAACAATTGAAGAAAAACATAGAGAGCTGAAATCTAATTTAGAAGTACTTTCTGCTTTGCAAGAAGAGTATGCCAAGACAAAGGTTAGTTTGAATGAACTGCGAGAGCATGTGAAATCAACTGAGGATAATCTTTTAACTACAAAAGAGCTGTTGGAAGACAAAAATACAGAGTGCGCTCTGTTGAATGAGAAATTTTCACAGAAAACTAAAGATCATGAGCAGATGCTGAAAGAGAAGGAAGATGCATGTCTTGCTGCCCAAGAGAAAAGTTCTCACTTAAGTACATCATTGTTAGAGCTTGAGGAGAAAGTGAAGGTTTTGAAAGACAGTTGCTCAAGTCTAACACACCAGTTGGCAGAAAAAGAGAGTGAGACTTCAAATCTGAAGGAGGCCATTGAGGAGAAAGACAGAGAGTTAAAATGTAAGGTAGAACAATTTTCTTCTCTGCAAGACCAATGTGCCAAGGCAAACATGGCTTTGAATGAACTGCAAGAGTGTGTGAAATCCACTGAGGATAATTTTGCAACTACAAAACAGCAATTGGAAGACAAAAATATGAAGTATGCTCTGTTGAATGAGAAATTTTCACAGAGAACTAATGATTATGAGCAGATACTGAAAGAAAAAGAAGATGCATGTCTTGCTGCCCAAGAGAAAAGTTCACGATTAGGTACATCATTGTTCGAGCGTGAGGAGAAAATTAAGGTTTTGGAAGACAATTGCTCAAGTCTAACACTCAAGTTGGTAGAAAAAGAGAGTGAAACTTCAAACCTGATGGAAAGTATTGAAGAGAAAGATAGAGAGTTGAAATGTAAAGTTGAGGAATTTTCTTCTTTGCAAGAACAATATGCAAAGACAAATATTACTTTGAGTGAACTTCAAGAGTGTGTGAAATTCACTGAAGAGAATCTTTTAACTACAAGACAACTATTGCAAGACAAAAATACAGAGTGTTCTCTGCTTAATGAGAAATTTTCACAGAAAAGTAAAGATCATGAGCAGATGCAGAAAGAACAAGAAGATGCATGTCTTGCTGCCGAAGAGAAAAGTTCACAGTTGGGTACATCATTGTTAGAGCTTGAGGAGAAAGTGAAGATTTTGGAAGACAATTGCTCAAGTCTAGCACACCAGTTGGCAGAAAAAGAGAGTGAGACTTCAAATCTGAAGGAGGCCATTGAGGTGAAAGATGAAGAGCTGAAATGCAAAGTAAGAGAATTTTCTTCTCTGCAAGACCAATATGCCAAGGCAAACATGGCTTTGAATGAATTGCAAGGGTGTGTGAAATCCACTGAGGCAAATTTTTTAACCACAAAACAACTACTGGAAGACAGAAATACAGAGTTCGCTCTGTTGAATGAGAAATTTTCACAGAAAACTTATGATCATGAGCAGATGCTGAAAGAAAAGGAAGATGCATGTCTTGCTGCCCAAGAGAAAAGTTCTCAGTTGGGTACGTCATTGTTCGAGCTTGAGGAGAAAGTGAAGGTTTTGGAAAACAATTGCTCAAGTCTAAACCACCAGTTGGCAGAAAAAGAGAGTGATACTTCAAATCTGATGAAGACCATTGCAGAGAAAGATGGAGAGCTCCAGCAATATGCCCAGAACGCAACTGAACATGAGAAATATATAACTCAATTACGGGAAGAATTTAATAGTCTAGAGAAAGAGAACATTGATCTTAAAAGCAAATTAGAGAATGCTGTGTCCGAAGTTTCTTCCTTTCAAAAAGCTCTTCATGAATCAGAATCCATAAACAAAGAGCTTGAAATGAAACTTGAGTCTGGTCTGAGTGAGCAAAACATTCTCTCACAAAGGTATGAGGATAAATTGAATGAATTTAACCAATTGAAACATGATGTTGAGAAATCTGGAGAAAATCAAGAATCCCAGCTTTTGGCTTTCAAGGCAGAGATTTCCTTCCTGAAATCGAGCATTCAAGAAAAAGAGGAAGAAATTGAAAAATTATACAGAGAATGTGAGGACCAATCACAACAGCTCACTGCAAGGCAAGCAGAGGTTAACGCCCTCATGGCAAGCACCAGCAACGATCAGAAAATCATGGAAACCAAACTTTTGGACTACAGTCATCAGGTCTCTAATGTGATTGCTCAGGTTAAAGAGAAAGAAGAGGAAATGATGGCTAAAGACAAAGAAATTGGTGATTTGAATCTTAAAGTTGATCAGCAAGACAAGCTGATTGATGATCTCAACTCAAAAGTTGAACAAGTCAGCAAGTCACTTTCTGAAATGCAGTATTTAAAAGAAAGTTGTGAGGTTTCCAGGGATGAAGTGAAGACTAAACTTGAGAAAAAGGAAGAGGAAGTATCCAAACTCCATGGAGATATGCTAGCGACAGAGGAGAGAAGGTTAGAACTTGTGCAAAGATTAGAAGAAGAAATTTCTCATTTACAGCAACAAGCTGCTGTCTTGGAAGATAAAGATGATTTAATTCATCAACTAGAGAAAGAACTTGCTTTGTTGTCGGATTTGAAAAAAACATTGAACCTCAAAGAAAAGGAGCTTTCATCACTTACTGAAGAATATCAGGCAATAAAAGAATGGCACAAAAATGAGATTGATCTTTTACACAAACAAAATATATCAATAATCTGTAGTATTCTCCATTATGTAAGAGAAAGTCTAGAGTCTGACAAAGAAAATCAGGATGATGACTTTCAACTTGAGAACTTAGCAGAAGACACGTTGTCTGACATAAGGGCTGCATTAGAAGAAATCAGACAGAAATACAATGCCAAACAGACAGATCTTGAAAATGAATTAGTGAAAACTCATGAAGAAACAGAGAGTACCTGGAGGAGGAAAGTGGATGAACTGAAAGTTGAAAGGGAGGAAGAAAGGAAATCAGAGAGGGCAAATCATGAATTGGAAATTGTCAAGGCAAGGGCAGAAGTAGAATCACACTGGAATAAAAAATGGAATGACTATCAACTTCAAGTGACAGAGGAAAGGAAGGGGGAAGCCACAAAGTATGAAAGACAGGTTGTGCAATTGAGGGAAAGTTTAGCAGCAGAATGGGAACAGAAATGTGATGATTTACAGACCAAATATACCACTGATTTGAAAATAGAAGTTGAGAGGCTGGAGAGAGAAAAAGATTATGTACGGGATGAGCTCAACGGAGGATGGCAAGAGGCCTTGGATGACTTGCAAATGGAATTTGAAGCTGCAAAAGCTTCAGAGATGAAAGCTCTCTCTCAGCAAAAAGCAGAGGTAAGATGTCGCTATACAAGTTTTTGAAAGAGTTAAATTAAAAAAGGGCATTAAACTGTGGTATTGTTTCTTCTCTTTGCCTATATAACACATTTTGTTGGTTGAAGTAAGAATGGATTACTGAGTGATGTTGGATAATGGAATAGGGTGAAACTAAAATGAACTTTTTGCACTTCTCAACCCTTGACAGAATTTCTCTAGAATTGAATTGACCTTAAATTCCTCATGTCTACTTGAACAAAAATTTTCAGTGGTGCACTTTTTTGCTGACTTCTGTTGTAATCATCTCTACAAAAGGTTTGACTTTCTCTTTTCAGTTACTTGAACTAAAGGAAAATTATGAAACAAAGCTGACAGTAAGTATTATGAGTATTTTATCTAACTTTTCGACACGTTTATTCTATTAAAAGATATTGAAAGTATGACTAGGATCAAACATTTGAGTACATCTCATGAAAATTTTTATCTAATTAAAAGCTTTATCATTTAATTTTTAAACCTTTGAAAGTCAAGCCTGAATGTCATGTCTAAATTTTGTTTTCATCACAACTCAAAATTGTTTCCACAGGTGCAAAGAATGGAATCTGACAAATTATTGAAAAGTGTACATGAAGAAAACACAAAGCTGTTAGAAAGAGAGACAGCTCATTTAAAAAACACTGAAACTCAGATGAAAACTGCCAATGAATATTGCAATAGCTTGAAGAAACAGTTGGAGGGAGCCACTGGAAAGGTAGGCATTTGTTAGCTGTCTTTAAAAGTATTCTTTTTCTATTTGTTTTCAAAATGGGGTTACCAATTCCTTAAGGTGGGATCTCCTTTTTTGTGGATAATAATTAACTTCTATAAGAAATAATCAAGTATAGTGTAAGTTGATTGATATTGTAAAAACCTGGTCCATTTTCCAACGTTTTGATCAGCAATATATAAGATTGATGGACATTTTTGAAATGACATCTTGGAAAGAGGGAGTTAAGTATCATACTGGTGAGGGGGACAGGATTGACATCAAAAGAGATTTGAAATTTGATTTTAGAATGCTTGGTACATTGAGACTTAACAGGGAAATCAATTGCTGGAATCAAGAAGCTTCTTAACCAAGAATTGCTTTACCTTTTGACCTAAAACAACTTTCATTTTAAAGTTCTCTGTTAAAACCGTGATATAAATATCTCTTGTACCAAAAATGACTCGTGGCAAAGTATAATTTTTTTTTTTTATCATCACCCTTAGCTGGCAGCTTTTGAGCAAGAAATGCTTAGTCTGAAGGAATACAATCAAAAGCAAAATGAACAGCTGGCCAAAGTGAGGGAAACTAACGAAAGTTTGAATAGCGCCTTGCTAATTGAAAGGGACACCAATGCTAAGATGCAGCAGCGTGTGGACCATCACATAAGCAAACTCAACAACTCCAAGGTTTTGTTTGAGAAATTGCAGCAAGAAAATAGGAACTATGGTCAGTATTTGCTTGTATATGTGGTGTTTTTTGGTATTCTATGATGAGTTGTGTGGGTTTTTTGAAAAAAAATTTTCTTATTCAGTTAATTTGGTAACATCATATTTTCTTTTGTAGAATATGTAGAAAGGATGTAAGCTATGAAAAGGAAGTGGAATGAGATCCCAGAATAAGCTTATTAGTCGCACAATACTTTCAGATCTAGTCATACCCTACACTGAATAGATAAATTCTAAGGTATAAACTCTATGTTCAGTGTATGTGCTGCTTTTCAAGTAAATTTTACAATGGGAAATTTGTAACAAAACATTCCTTTTATTTTTGCATAAAGCTGATCCAAAGAGGATTTTTGAAGATTGATTATGAGATTAGCCTAGATTTGTTGTCAAATGAATTTTTTAAATGCTTTCTTCTAATTACAGCTTAGATATGAGGAAAAACTTCTTCGTATTATGATTGAGCGCCATAGGGAATGATCCTCGGCACTCTGTCCCCCATGTGGTATGAGGAATGTTGCAGAAGTAGGGCGTCTCTTTTGTAGCCCTTTTTTGGTTGATCTAGTGAGCACTTGCTATCCCCAGCTCACCATAGAGCAGACTGTGTGGGAGACAACTGTTGGACATAGCCTGCCCTCCTTAGCTGAGAGCGCAGAAGGGTGGCATGTATCCTCTCTATCTATGCTGGAGAACTTCAATGTTATGCACTCTATATTGCCACTTGATGTGGAATAAAGTCCTCCGGCATTTCATGTGAAAGATGTCGAGTTGCTTGGCATGATGGCTGTAGATAGTCCATGTCTCGCTTGCATAGACTGTAAGTGTCTGGCCATTCACGAGGATCTTTGGTTCGGTGTAGGCTGCTGTAGGTGCAGGCTGACGCAGGACTTTATTCTTCTTCTATGGAGATCATGAGGCCAAAGTCATCGCTTGCTTTGGAAAACAGATCTATGCTTTCTTGCATGTCAGACTCAGCACTAGCATTGAGTTTACAGTTGTCAGCAAACAAAAAGTCTCGGGCTGTGCCTTCATGTACTTTTGTCCTAGCCTGCAATCTTTGGAGGTTGAAGAGGCTGCTATTAGTGCTGTACCAGAAGCTAACACCAATTTTAGTAGATACGAAAAATATAAGAAAAGCATGCTGCTGAGTTTTATAATAAAAACAGAGCTTGTACTGTCTCATGAACAAACTATTGCATTTTTGAGTATCATTATTAGTACATTCAAACGTAACTCCTAGAGGGTTAAAGCCGTGACATGAGGTAACAGAGATCTCATAACTAGACTTATATAGTGCCGTAGGAAGGAAAAGTGAAACACTCAAGCACGTATGCCTTGAAACAAAGAAGTATTTAAATAAATAAAAAAAAAAAAAAAGATGAAACCAAAACTATTCCTGCACCCTTGAAAGCACTCCAAACACATCTGCATTATATGTTTGTCAGTTTTGTTATAAATGTGTTTATGTTGGTCCATTGGTTCAGATATTCAAAAAAATCTCTGTCCTTAAAAAAAAAAATTATTTATCTTTTAAGCTGTTGAGGTCAACAAGTTGAAAACTTCCTTGGACTATTCTGAGCGGAAATTGCAAGAATACAAGCATCAACTGGATCAGGCGGGCACCGCTCTGTTAGGAGACAGCTCTCATTTTCATCGAATGCTTCAAGAGCATGGTTAGTACACATTCATCTGTCAAGATTCTATATGAATGTCTTTGAACTGGAGATTCTCTTCAGGAAAATAGACAAGCGAAGATGGGACAGTTCTTGACTTTTTTCTTTTCTTAATAAGATTACTAATATATAACAGGAGTGTTGTGGGATAGATGTGAAAGGGAAGTTTTATAGGTCAGTGGTCAGATCTGCCTGCTTCATGGAATTGAAATGTATTAGTAAGACTGGAAAAGAAAATGGGGAAAGAAAGGAATGTAGTATTGTCATTGGTTTGTCTTTATGAGTAGTTGCCACAGTTGAAGAAAATGAAGTGAAGGAATACAAGAATTTAGATGAATATATTATTATGAATGATTATTATTATTGTTATCATTATTATTATTAATTTTTTTTTATTAGCATTGGTAGTAAGTAAAGTAAGTCCCATACCCATGACTGGGTATAAGGGGATTAGGGGTAGAGCACTAATTATACTAGGCATACGGGGTGTGGTCGTTTGCCATTGCTTTCCACGCCGCCTTTACTTTCGCCAAGTCTAGAAAGCCCTAGCTAC
>JAOWAY010086097.1:0-11277 GCA_028565895.1 Goniobranchus geometricus
AAGGATAGTACGGATGTCTGGAGTAGCAGCAAACATCGACCACGATGATGCCGACAGGTGACAGGTGACAGGTGATTATTATTTCAGCTTGTTAATATTTTTCAAAATCAATTCACCCTTCATTTATTTCATTAAGTTGATATGTAAAAATGTGTCATAGGCAATTAGTAAAAATCATATGAGCTGAACTCCTGGTAGCAAATATAATATCAAACATGTAAGGGGACATTTACACCATCACAACTACCACAACTCAAACTGCTAGTGCTGTACAATTAGCCCCAGAAAATATGTTGTTTTTGCTTTGTGAAACTATTGATTATTTACATATACATTAAAGACAATGCTATTTTAATGTAGAAAGAATAAACTAAAGAAAATGACAGGGAGAAATTTGAACCTGACATTTATATGCGTATTTTCCATAAAGTTTTAAATCAGCTGATACTGGATTTTAATTAGTGACAATAAGCATTCTAGAGTCAAGGATGTTTGAAATCACAAAAACTGGAAAAAAAAATATTTTTTTTTAAAAAGCACAAAATTAAAACAAAATGCCAACATAACAATTTTCTTAGCAATATTAACAGACCTGCCAATCTTATGCCACCTGGCATATTTTATATAAAACATTTTTCGCATCTATTTTTTTTTGTTGTTCTGACCCCATAGGCCTCCTTGGAAGAACTTCTGTTTTCTAACGCTCATGACTTTAATAAGTCAATATCAATTAAACTGGCATCATCAATAAATGTTTGAAAGAAACTACAGAATATTATCCACTTAGTATTGTGATTGTGATCATAATCGATTTGAAGAGCTTGATAGATCTATAGACACTCTTATCTTAGCAATCTTTTGCACTCTAACTCGTCTGCCAGTTCCTGTCTGCCAATCACGATTTTGAGTCTCTAGACCTGGAACAGGGAGCCAATCTCTGACAAATTTCTTTATATTTACATACATCTAGATCTAACTGAAAAGGGTACAAAGTAACCCCTCCCCCACACACACACACTTAATCGTCATGCTTTCAAAAGGACGAAATAGAGGGCAGTTGTTCACATCCTTAAGGACACCAGCCACATGCTTAGCAATTTGAACTTTTTCCTTATAAAAAGTAACCAATACTCATTCCCAAAGACAGCAGAAGAGATCTTCTTGAAGAACAATTCAGACATTATCAATCTGATCCTCTTGAATTCTTGATGGCTGGAGAGACAGACATCAGCAAACAATGATTTGAAATACAAAGCCATAAGGACAGTTTTGGCCAGCAAACATACAAAAACTGTATACGTTTGTACAGAGAACATTGACAATACCCCATTCAAATGCTGCCCGTGAGAGGGTCGTCAGCCAGGTACGACAGAATAAGACACCACAATGTGTCAGCCCTGGGAAGCAGAACTTGCAAGCCTCCATGCTGGTGAAGGGGGGACCAGAGAAAAGAAGTCTTCACTGATGAGCAGTTGAGAAGATACAAGAAGGTAAGTGCAACAGTTTTTGCCAAAGAACAAATTTCTTCTTCTTCTTTGTTTATACTTGCATACTCATTCGTTTTCTTCTTTTCCATCTTGGCAGGTCTGTATAAAGGTTGACAAAGCTCAAGAACTGAAAGAAAAGCCTATTTCAAAAGCTGACTACTTTCATACAGTTCCTGTGAACTGATGTCTTTATATGAAATACACACACATATTGCCAGCGTAACTCTCTAGGCGTTCCAGTTCATTTTATTTTTAAGAACGTAGCTTTTCAAACTCAACAAGCCTGAAACAATTATTACATTCATTTAAAAGGTGTGCTTAGATATAACCACTGTGTTTTTCTCAGAATCACCTCATGGTTTTGACAGAACATGCCAATGAAGTGTTTCTGTAGTTTTCACCAAAAGAATACAGCCCTAAAAAATTGTAAGTTAGACGGTTATAGAATTACACCAACAATATATAGAAAATAAATCAATGGCATTAAATTCAAAGTGCATCACAACCGTGTCCTAACGCAATCACGTCTTCAGAGCAGTCACTTGTACTAACACCCAATGTTCTATGATGCTCTTGTTTATTTCGTATATGTATGTATCTTTAATCTTGCCATAACATAACCTTGTCCAACACAGCTATGGTTAGCATCTTTAATGACAAGGTAGCCATTTACCCTAATCATAGCAGCTGATTTTATTGCACTCTTAACAAAAGTTATTATCTAAATCTCCAATCCCTCAAATGTGCAATCTAGGTACAATAAGCATACCACCAAGAAGGTAGTGGGCAATGCTCTCTAAACAGAAGAAGAAAAAGGAGAAGTGCATTAAGTGATCAACACTTAATTACCTGGTTCAACTAAATATACCAAAAACAAGGATGGGAGAGGCTTATCTGCACCTATTTTTTAAAATCCTTGCTATACTATGCAGACTGCTTTCCAAAAGCTACATGTCATTGCCTGCCAGAACCCCATCCCAAGAAAAACAAGGACTTTTGAGATTAAACTCAAAAGGCATGAACATGGCATGAGTTTATAAACAAACATTAACGACGTTCCTACCATCACCTAAGTGCATAATGCCAAAGTAATGAAAGAGGCATTATGATTCAGACCAAAATACCCTCAGTAAACTTCATCCACACCAATGAGATAACTAACCCATTCCAATGGTTCCAAATCATATGTAAAGCTATCACATACTGATCATGCCTCACTTTCTCTCCATAGAGGTGTATCAATGATGGCCACAATTATCTGTGACCTTGAATAACTGTTACAGGAAGGGTAGACTGTATCTTAAAAAGTAGGGCAAAGGGCGGAGAGGAAAGTCTGACCGAAATTGGACCCATTGTTAGACCAATTTGATATGGCACATGACAAGTTTTGATCAGGACTCAAAATCATACTTAATTTCATCAACTTGGCATCAGAGGCATGCATAAATTAGCATAAAATATAAAAAGAATCGCACAAAAACTGGTGCACATCGGCAGGAATGACTGGACATAAGTGATTATGAGGGGAAACCAACAAAACTACAGAATGAAACAGAATTGATTTATCAGATACCTGGAATCAACAGAACCTTTCTTTTGCATAAAGATTCCTTTGCCAATAAAGTATCTACATTCAATTTATCTAGTTTGAAACTGTACAGATAAAGCATGTTCCATATTAAGTCAACTGGTTGTCTCCTTTGCCAGGCAAAGACGCAATAAAATCATAGACAAAAGCAACAAAGTCATATTCACATGTTCTATCAAATATATCAAGTTGAAATAGAAATTTACATAATATAATAATATTCATTGCATATACATAAGCAAAACGATAGTCATTTCATACAATTTCATGGTATCTTTTTGGTGGCATTTTATATCCTTTTTGAAATGTTCAATATTTACACAAACTACTAACTTTACTTTACTTGGCAACACCTTTCTGTCTTTCTCTACAGTCTATCCATTTTAATAGTCCCCACAACAGGTCATCTGATCGGTAGAGATTCTAAGCAATGTCTTTAGGCAAGGATTTTTACACTGGGTGTCATTAATTACTATCACAATTTTTGGGTTCAGAGAAGAATGAAAGAAATTATACAAGGGAGGTGTGGTAGAATTAATTTTTTACCACAGCAGCAGCGTCTCAGCTTACTTTTGCTACAATTTCCAACTGCCGGGGATGTTCATTGTGGCATAAGCCACACATAAGACCTTTGAGTTTTACAGTTAGTTTATATAGCTGGTGTTAAAAATTTCCACATGAGCTAAAACTTTTTCCTCCTCTCCAATGCCTCAAAATCCAACATTTGAAGCCTTGTGCACAAATTTCATCAGAAGACCAGAAGAAAAATCTCTCAAACAGTCATTTCCACACAGATGTTGTGTATGTTGACAAAGGAAATGGACAGTAAGAAAACTGAAATATTGGCAAATGGGTAGGCCTTCTTGTTTTTTCTTCATTCTCATTAGCCTCAGAGTCATTTCTTGAGATTCTAAGATGATGATGCATTATTCTTTAAATTTTTTAAACCAAACTGGCCTCATAAGTAAAACTTGAACATGGCATTCAGACTCTCAATCAATAAAGGTTCATGGCCTTGACCAATAAAGACATATCATCTATTCAATCACGACATCAAGCTAAGCCACCAAGAACTATTGCAGGCCATTTATAAAATTTAAGCAAAATATTTTCCATGTTAAGTGGACTTCAAATGGCAACTACATGTGTTGCTTCGGCGAGAAATAAGGAGCAAGCAGGGATGCACATGTGCAAAATAAAAAAATCCTGCACTGGTGATCATGGAATTTTCTAAATCCTGCAGCTTAGTCTATTCACGCAGACATTTTGTGTTAGTAAAAGGGATAAAATTATATTTTATGTTAGAAAGAAATACAGGAAGGATGTAGGTGGAAAGTAATATAAATAGGAAGTAAAGGAGGGGCTTATACTGCTCTAAAGACCCAGTTCAACTTTCCCACATCATGTCTCTATGTATTTGTATCTCAGAAGACCACTGTTTGAAAGTCTCTCAGTAATCAGAAAGCTAAATAACTGCGCAGCTCACAAAGTTCAACAACCAGTCCATGCCGGCACTGAAACAACTTTTTGCTAGAATCAAAAACACAAAGCTGGCATTGTGACTGTGAGCATGAAAAAAAAAGCTGGAAGGCTGGCACCATGACAGCAAACATGAACCCCGGGAAGCTAGCAACTAAGTAAAGAGGATATTAACATAAATACTATTTTGTAAAAAGAAAAAAAAAAAAAAGAAAAAAAAAAGAGGCTAGGTTAGTGTCTCCTAGACAGAAGAGGATTCCAAATAAATCTAGTCAAAATTAATAATGATAGCTAAATCCAGTGCCCCTTTTGACATTTTTGACATTTACATGTTTCAAGACAATGTTCAAAATTTCTTTGGCAAAAAAATATGATTCCCATTTCAGACTTTTCAATATGTTTCGATTTAAATGAACTGAGTTCCACGTCTATAAAATGACTTTCAAAAATGTTTGGAAAAGGTTTCAGAAAAAAAACAAGGTTGTTTCCTAAAAATCTGAGCTCAGTTTTCTTCTAAACTCAGAAAACATGGGGAACAAACTGACATGCTGCTATATGTTAACAAAAAGGAAAGAAACTATGACATGATAGTCATCATATCTTAACAGTATCAAAAAACAAAGAGCCTTGATATCTAAGATTTTGTTAAGGGAACATAGAAGGGACATGCCATAATTCTAATGTCATGTATTCCTTTAAAATATTTTTAAAAACGGTAGGCTGGTACTAATATGTCACAGAGCATGATTTGCCTAGCATCGCAGTGTTATTGAGAAACCAAATTTCACAAAAATATAAATTAACCCCTTAACAACAGGATTCAGTCAATGAAGGTAAATACAACCTGTTTTCAAAATACATGTCATGTGTAAATGTTAACATGTTATCTCCAAGTTTCCTAAATGAGTGATTGCAGCAAATTCGGACTTTCTAACCTGGGACTAATTCCAGACCCAGCTGCCTAGTTTCCCCATAATGAAAAGGTTTGCTTCTCCCAACACCTTAACCATAACTGGAAGCTTAGACCAAAAAAACAATTAACATTCCTGTGGGCTTTTTTCCCTTGATCTTCTCCACACCCTTGGACATATTGGTATTAAATCAGACCCTTTTCTCATAAATACCACAAAATAAAGGCATGCAATGAAGTCAAACATGGATGAGATCAGCAGACGTTGAACATATATGCATTGGCAGTATACTTTGCCCTTACATCCCTCCATGAGTCAGGAGCAGTCAATTCAATTGTCATTGTCAGCCATCTGCGGCTCTTTAACATTCATCCTGGCCATATAAGCCATTCAATCAAAGATGCATGGACTTGACCAAATTTCATCCTTCTGGTGGGCAGATATCAATAACAACCGGCTCTACAAGACATTGAAATTGATTATCCCGTCCTCCATCAACTTTGCAGTAAAATATTCTCAATTTCCTAAAACAATGAAGACAAACTTAACAGTGCAATTAATAGCATGAAAATGGAAAGGGTAAAAAACTCAGAGGCTTAACATTGGTGATAACATACAACATATATAACAGCAAAATTTTTTTGTACAACCGTAAAACAAATGTTCATGTCTGTCAGTGAGACAGTATCACTTCAATTGAGCATTGCAAAATGACGGTAATAAATTATAAAATACAAAGACCTTCTGTAACACCTATGACCCATCAGTCACAAATGAATGAACCCATCTAAAATCTAAAAACAAACAAACAAAAAATATATCAAACCAAAAAACGATAAAGAAAAAAATGGAGTTGAAAAACCTTTTTAAAAAGAGAAACGGAACAAAAACCAATCCATCTACAATTCCACAGAGAATTTTTTGGACGTTTTTAGATGTTAAGAAATAATCCACGTCTTCTTAAAAGCATAAATAAGATGTTTTTCAAAAACCAATTAAATCAAATTTTATGACACTGAAATGCGAGCAGGTATTCCAGATATGTACACTGGACTTTTTTTTCATTTTGTATTTTAAAAGAGAAAAAAATGCACAGAAAGAGGACAGAAAAAAATACCAACGAAAAAAAAACAACCCCAATCAATCAATTAATGAATGTAATAAATAAAATCCAAAGAAACAAAGGCAAAAATGTAGATACAAGCATCACAGATAAAAAAGAATCAATTGTGAATATACAGAAAACAGTACAAATCTATTGTCTCATGCAATCTCCTTTGTTTTATGATGTAATTACCACACGAAAAGCAAAATGCTACAAAGTACCCAGACATAATAAGTTCATGATAGCAGGAAGTCCAAAGTGCCATTGAGTAACACCTAAATACTATTATCTATTCATATTGATCTAAATACATATGATGTGACTAATAAATAAAGCATTGAAAAACCTGCATTTGGTAAAGATTGTGAAACTTGAGTGAAAAAAGAAGTCTTTACATTACAAGGATAAGTCATACATCTGGACCATACAGTATATATATATTACATAATATTGTGTTAAATAGAACAAAAACATTTCAGAGGGATCTACCTTAGAAGAAGAAAATAAAACAAAACGGGCAAGTTCAAACAGATTTTGAAAGGGCTTATCCAATAGGAGTAAAAGTTACAAAAAAAAAAAAAAATTGCCTTTATCTCAAGTCGCTTAAAACAGACCAAGTTTTGGAATCAATCTTTCCAACGTATTTACATATATCAACATAAAAATGAAAAAAAAATATCCCTTTGCAATATTTTACATGCTGTAAGACTAATATGTCAATTTAAAGGAAAGAACAGATCTTCTAAGTCTATTATTAAAATACATAAAAAGGAAGCACAGCCCAAAAATGTTATTTCATGATTAAAAAAAAAACAACACATTAATAATAATTGCCGATTTCCAAGTAGAAAAAGACAACTGAAGGATCTGAACTTCAAATTGTGACAACAAGGGATCATCTTCACCAAGTAGTGCACACACAAATTCATTAGACCTACATGGCAAAATGCCTGAGGAGAAGCAGAATCTTACAATATTTGGCTAACTTATTTGTGGTTAAATTCTACTTCCTTGAATCTAATCAAAGCTTTTCTTATGTAAACTAAAAATCACTTTTAAAACTTGCTGAAGTAAATTATGTCTTCAAAATGAAAACTAGCCTTAATCAAACCCAACATCACAGTGAACAGATAAGTTGTCTACACAGGCAGAAGTCTGTCACACTCCGCGAATATCGACCAGGTGGTGGCTTACAGAACACCAGTCAGCCCAGCCTTTGTTAGATTGAAGGACGATGTCTGTTAGCGTCATGGTCTAAGCCTAGAAACTTAGCAATGCAGGAAGTGTAGAGAGCAGTTGTTCTACCATCCCTGCTCTGTGCATGCAAGACATGGACTGTCAAGCCTACAGGCCAAACAACTCAATGCCTTTCACATGAAATGCCTGCAGACACCTGCAGACGTTGCTCCACCTCAAGTGGCAAGACAGAGTGCAGGACACAGGGCATATGGCGTACTGAAAAAGTGGATATACATGCCATCTTTCTGTGCTCTCAGCTAAGGTGGACCAGCCATGTCCAACGTATGGATGACAGTCATCTCTCAAAGAGCCTGCTCTATGGAGAGCTGAAGATAGGCAACGCTCACTAGGCCAACCAAAGAAGCACTACAAAGGCACCCTAAAGGAGGCCTTCAGCTCTGCAACATTCCTATGCAACATGGGAAAAGAGTGAAGAGGACCATTCTTTATCCCTTTATGTCACTCACGCGAAATCAGGACCATCGATCTATGAAGAAAGGTGCATCAATGGCAAGGCACAGAGTCGCTTGAAAAGAAAGGAGATACTGGGTTTCGAACCTGGTAAAGTCCCAGTCACAAGCATTCTCTGTCCCCGCTTCAACAGATGTTTCCGGGCAGGGATCGGCCTCATAAGAAGTCATGGTCTTCTTCAAAAACAAAGGACGAACATTACATCAAACATCATCATTATTATTGTTAATCAGGCATATCAACTTTTCATTTCATTTTCAACACACTTTGATATGCATTCTTAGCTCAACAGTCTTTGAATGAATCTAATGGGAAAAGTAAAATTTATTTAACCAATAAAAAGTCTGTAACTAACAGTCAATAATTGGTTATGGCATCTAAACTACAATGCTTCACAATAAAATGTTTAATACTTGGACCACTTAATTACAATCAGGAAATGCTAGGCCAAAATTAAACTTACGGGGGGGGGAAAAATGCACTGAAATCAAATTATTGCTCAAACAAATACATGCACATTGTCACTCAAGTCTTAGATAGTAGAATTTAGTAAGTTAGCTTGCTTAAAGATCACAGAGCTGTCTTTTTTCCATGTATTAAGTTTAAGTTGTGCTCCTTAATACAAATTGCAAAAAGGCACTAAGCAATGCCAAATACATTAAAATCTGAATATCATAGTTGTCGTCAATCTCTAAAAAGAAAAAATTATCTAAAATTTCTTATGTAGTAAAATGACAATTGTGAGAGCAAAGCAATTTTCAAATGCCTCCTTGGTTTTTTCTCCTTTGAATTAATTGCAAGAAAAAGATACCGAAATCTAAAATCAGGTTTCATAATGTTGTAATAACCCTAAATCCCTCCCATTCTCCTATTTTCAAATTCAAATCACAAAATAAATCGATAAACTGAAATGTAAAAAGAGTACTGCATGACCAACTCCTACATGACGTCTTTATGTCAGGATGTATCATCTATATCCATGACGATTATTTAAATGCACAGTGGTGTTATTGTTGTGCTCTTCAAGTTCTTGGGGGTCAACCATCTTCATAAACAATGTTTGTATCTTATCAATATCCAATTCTTTCACCACCAGGGCATTGCACGGTTGCTGGAGGCGCCCGTCCCAATCTACAACCATCTGCCCTCGTGTCATCTGTCCATTGAGTTCAACTGCTGAGTAGACGGGCTCAGCACTCTTCACAACAGAGCGGTCAATAACAATGCACATGGCATATCCATCACATGATCGATATCCAGCACGTCCAGCCACTCTTGCTGGTTTAGCTGATTCCATGACAGATCGGCGAATGAAATTTGAGACAGGAGTGTTAGCACTTGTCCATTTGTCAAAGAAATCCTAGGACAAAAAAATATACAATTTTTATTGATAATGTAATATAGGCAAATCTCTTAAAGGTGCATTGAGACTGAAGATATTAACATTATGTATGCAGCCACTTGTCAGGAACAGATAAGACATGCTCGGCTAATCAATACAAGGACAAAAACAGCAGTAACAAATTTTGAGATGGAATGCTACAGGTCTTGAAAATTCCATTGGTAAAAGGAGGATAAAAGAGTTGATTGCACAAAAGAGATTTGAACACTTAAGATTTGCCAACCTCCCAATTTCTCATTGCTTATTTTAGGGCCAAACTAGGTGAATTTTGCTTATTTTTAAAATGAAATGCTTATTTTGCACCTTTCAAACACAGTGAAAAGACATATCACACAACACAAAAAACAAGAATGTTTTAGAGAAAGCAATATTACTTGAAAAACTGACTCAATCACTCACTCTTATAAACACACAATCTATCATCATCACTCTCTCTCTCAAACACATATCCTAAATTATCTTCACTTTCTTCATCATACAAACACACAATCTCTATCTCCCCAAATTTGAACTTCATTCAAATCTTTATCACCTCACTCTCTCATTCACACATACAATCTCTATCTTTTTGTAGTGCTTGCTGTAATAAATGTATGACTTTTTGTATGCTGTAAGAAAGCATTGTTTTGAAGGTTGCCTCAAAGCTATAACCAGTCAATACAACAATAAACTACACCACAACTGAGAAGAAATCTTAAAAAGTCAGGGCCTACGCACTACAGTAATAGGTCTAAGTCTAGCATTCAGTGCGGTGAATAAGTCCTTGGCATTGAACACCGATTCTCAAAAAGACCTGAGTTTTGCACATTCAGTTCATAGGGCCTTCCATTTAGGCCTATCTAACTTTAGAATCTAGATCTATCTGTACACAGTGGTTTGTCTGATGAATCAAAGTAAAAACTGAAGTTCCAATGGGGCTTCGAGTCTGTTGCTTTGTTGTGAGTCTCTAAAGTAATAATAAAGGCTACGATATGCCTTTTTTTCTTAGCTTCTTTAGTTCGCTGAGAAAGTGAAGAGTCAAAATCAAAATAATAAGGGTCACAGAGTCACACCCTCCACGGAAGAATCTTCACAGAGCAAAAGTCAGGGACTTTGGCCGACTCCACGAGACAAAAGGTGAAAGCTCGTCATTTTTTATCACAATTTTTCTCATCTTCTGCCAAGTTTTCAAGGATATAAACTGCCCGTTACAGACACCTTGGTGCGTAAAATGTGGTCAAATTTTTCATTTTTGGCCATGAAATTGACCCTAGAAACAGTTTTCTTCCAAAACGAAATTAGTGGCCCTGTCTGCTATGAACGCAAACAACTGTGCAGTTCACGGATTTGTTTTATAAATATGATTGTAATATTTATTGTACGTGACTTTGAAGCCAAAAGCGATTAAATCTAAATATATGTCATCTGTGAAAATTTCAGGCTGATCGGTGCCCAAATAAAGTCTGTTCCCTTGACTAAGTGTTTGGCCAATTTTTTTTATTATACGTGTGGATTATTATCATTATTATTATTATTATTATTATTATTATTATTGCTACTAATATTGTTATAATTATCATTCATATTATTGTTGTTGTTATTGTTATTATTATTAT
>JAOWAY010086208.1:0-11275 GCA_028565895.1 Goniobranchus geometricus
ATGACGTATTCAATAGAAAATAGAAGTGCATCTGTATCAGACCAATCTGGGAACTCTTTTGTCACAGTAACAACTTCCAGTTCACATGTAAACAGTCGGGAATGATTCAATTGAGGAGTGCCGAAAAATAGATGCCTAATAATACTTCGTTGATCTTAGCGTAATATGGCAGATGAAATGTGCAGTGTTTGAAGGAGTTCACCTCTTGAATGTATCTGACAGAATCAGGGATTCTCTTCCACAGTCTAAGTGGGCAGAGGAAGATGAAATTTAGGTGGCAATCTAGATTTGAATATGTGTGGTACACAGGATGGTACCTATTAAGAATCTGGGTCCCATTTGTAAAAGAAATATACCGCGAAATGTTAATTAAATAGCTCTACTGCTCACAATTTAGTCCTGATAAGGCCTGTGTATGATTTCAATATAGTCCTATCAATGAGATCACGGGTTCAAAACCCTGTCGAGTCTTATGTTAGACTTTAAAATCAGCAATTTAGTAGGCTAACTGTCTCACCTGGCGCTCAGCATTATACAGTTCTAAGTAAATCTGATTAAAAAAAGAAAAGAAAGAAAATAGACATTTACTTACCATTCTTATGCCAATATGGTAACCGCTTGCCCTGGCCGCCATCACGGCAACCTAGCGTCAACAGACGGGAGCCATTCTTAATAAGTACCCAAAGGATAACCCAGGATAATGTTGTCCGACTATTAGGCTTACGATAGTTCAACTTCCTTGTGGGGCCCATAAGGTGTAGTGACTATTTCCTCGCTATTGAATTTGGTGGGTTTGAATGCACAGTATTTGTCCAGTCTTGCTTCAAAGGCCTGAATTGAAGATGCGTTCACAATCGCTAACGGCAGCTGATTCCAAATATATCTGCGCTTCTACACACTATAGTTTTGTTTTCTTTTAGTATAGTGCTCATGTTGTGGCTGCTGATTTGGTACTTATCAATTGGTGTATATATCAATCAGGTTATTTATACAGGTCCATACACTGACATTTGAGAGATGATGTTTAGCTCAAAATTGCAAATAAGCTAGTACTTAAAAATAAAGTGCATATAGTTGATTTTGCATTTATTAACAAGCTTTTATGAGGCCAATTTTAACCGACAGAAAATAACAATGACCGCTGATATCAGAGAATTCAAAACTCTTGGTCAGTATTGTGTGGATATGAGTGCTCTATACTAATACTAAACAAAGAAACAAGAAGGAAATTTGGAAGCGTAGACATGAGTGATAAGAATTCATCGATAGAGAAAAAAATTGAATGAATTGACGTGGAAATATGAAAATGTAGAGAGATCATCAATGAAAAGTTACAATTTTGGGGACACATCTGATTGCACACGGGTCTAGAATATTTTAATCTATAACCTGGAAGATGGAGGGAATCTAGCAAAAGTAAACAGAAAACCATATCGCCAATGCCATTTTCTAAACGAAGAAGATCATATTTTCTCAATGTCACATTTTGTCACCAATTAAATCCATATTGACATATTGGATGCTCCTTGTTAGATTTTAGATGGCAAATTTTATACCAATGGAAGTTCATCATTTTGTGATATGATCTAAAAAAATCTCCCCCAAAACAAACAAAAAAACCCTACCTGAGCTTAAATTATATATTGCTACATCCACTAAATGTGCTCACAGCACTGTGCAAGTGTTCCATGATATGCCTTTCCCGACCAAATACAGAGTTGCAGCCATTTTTACAGATGCATATGCTGTAGCATACTAACAAGATCCTCCTCAGCCTATGATAGGGTACTCAATATCACCTGAGTGGGGGGAGGAAATTTATGTAAATAGCCTTTCCAAAGCACGAAATATGGCACCATGGCTTGGCTTTGTTTCAAAGTCAAAATCTCGCTGTTAGAAGTCCCAATGCCTTGACCCACAGTCACGTTGCCGTGTGAGATGAATGTGTTGGGTTTTTCTTTTGTAAAAAAAGTATTTTACACTGAAAATACATGTCTAAAGACTCCATCCATGCTGGACTTGTGCATTTAGAGAACAACATTGACAATAAACAAGAGGCACGTCTTTTCACCAAGGCAATTCCAGTTTCACAAGTCCACTCAAGATTGTTGAAAGATGAGGTCGACGTAAGCTGATCCGAAAGGTCAAAGAGAGCACCTGAGTAATGAGGACAGCTTATAAATGCCTTCCAGTGAGAAGACACAGTATTCTCATTGGCTGAAAGAAACAATCGAAATGGGCTGGCAAAGAGAGGAAGAAAGTGTCTTGTCTCGGAGACCGACTGAAAGCAAGGTCAAACTTATGCCCAATCTGATTGGACTGCACTAGTTAAAAGGTAACCAAGAATTGAGAGTGGGACTAACAAGCCCTCAACAGTGAAGAGCTATATCTGAGCATGTATGTAGCGCTAAATCCACTACTGTGTGCTCAATGCGCTGTGCAAGTTTTCCCCGACAGGCCCTTTCCAACCAAATACCTTCTCAACTCCTTGTGGAGTATACAGAGATGCAGCCATTTTACAGGCGCACTTCCTCTAGCATGCTGACAAGATGCTCCTCTGCCTATAGCCGGGTACTCAATAACACCTGAGTGGGATGAGGAAAATGTGTGTAAATAGTCTTTCCCAAGGACTGAACAACGCCACATCTCGACCCGGCTTCAAACTCGGAACCTTGCAGTTACAAGCCCAACGCCTTGACCCCACAGCCACGCTGCCAGCTTTATCACCAATGTCTTCCAGAAAAGGCAGGTAAAGGAGATGAAAGAGCGCATTATTTTCAGCAGTCATCATTAGTATATGATCATTATCCGAGCTTACCCACTCTCCTTGATGTTGCCTGTTGCACGATAAATGATTGAAATTTGTTATGGGATGTATGTAAATATATGATTTTGTTAAAGATAAAAATGGGACTCTTTAAATTGCCTCCCCAGTTTCAGTCTTCCAAAGATTACAAGTATACAATTGCCATGAAAGCAGCTGAATTGCCATGCCTTTCGCTCCTAATGTAGACAGTTCAGATGACTCAAGTGAGGATTTGGTATTTGTCGGCTCCCAAGGTTTAACAAGGCAAAGGAAAGGTAATAACTCTATGTTGAGAGGTTTGAATAGCCATTTCCTTACATCACACTTCATTAAGTTTTGGTCTTTGTATCCCCTCCCTCCTTTTTTCATTTAGGTACAGTGGACGCCGCTGTAATAGGACAGTCGCTTTAACAAAACAATTCCTCCGGAACATAATTAAAAAAAAAAGAAGTTTTGACCGTTAAATGGAACGGTCCACCACTTTCAGGAATGAACAATTAGAAATTTGTCAAACTTCAGCTGTGATTATTGAGTAAATTCTTCTTTCTAATTAAGTGACTTCAACGGCAATCATCAGATGTTCGTTTCATCACGTGATGCTATCAATTCGTTGTTAAATGAAGTCGCATTCGAACACACAATAGGCCTAGTGATGTAGATTGTCCGAATGAGCTAGTGCAACCTATCACATGTGAAACCCAGATTAGCGAAGGGAAAGGCAAACACTGCCAAGTCCATGTTACCTAGCGAGGGTGGCCTATAACACTGACGTTACCCCCAATGACCGTCAAGCTCTTCCCACTTGCCAACTTATTGGACGTCCAGCGATTGGTCTAAATATATGAATCACGGGTAAAGGTCAATTTTTGCCACTGCTTTATTGGCTTACAGATTAGAAACAGGATTCCCACTGGGTCGGGAAATCGGGAATAGGTTGGGGATTTTGAATTTGAAATTCAAGGTCGGATAAGGTTGGGAATTTACCCAAATGCCACCAAGGTTGGGAAATTAAGAAGCAGGGAAAGCAGTGGGCTTAATTGACCAAATCCCCTTCGTAGACAAAGCCGAGCAATGACTTAGACCTGCGCAGAGGCCCCTGAATTTATTTAAATTACAAGATGGGTCTACGTCCTACAAGTCTGGTATTTTTTTCCTTATGGCTTGTATCCAATATAAATGAAGTGATAGCCTACTCTTACTTTTACACCTTAATGCGCATTGTATGGAAAATCTCATTGGAACGACCACCAACTTCATACTGACCAGCACAATGCTAAAAGAGTTCTTCCAATCTTCGTTATTGTTACGGAATCTGTACATTCTTTAAGATCTGTAGTTGCCGTCCACAATACAAAATCAATCCCCAAGAAGGAAAAAAAATGTGTCAACATAGATCGAGGAAGGGGGGAAGAAAATAACAAGCAATCCATGTTTCTTGAGAGAGACAGACACAGAGAGACAGACACAGAGAGACAGACACAGAGAGACACAGACACAGAGAGAGGGGCAGCTTGGCTGTCTGGCACTGACACAATTATATTGTTATATAATTGTTATTTTATAATGTTAAGCCCTATGTCATATAGGCCCACAGTGAAGTAATGTACTATGTACATAGATGTACAGCTCAGTATATGACATTGAAATGGTCGTGTGGTAACATGATGTACATAATGCCATGGGTTGCATGTGTATGTGTTTGTGTATATATATTATATATTGTTTGTGTTTGTCTGAGGGAGAGACACTGAGAGAGAGAGGTTGGTTACCTCTTTCCAGCTAAACATGCATAATGTGCGTCATGGATCGATACGCACTTTTTAGAGTAGAGGCCTTTGCTGGTTTAGTATTATTATTGTCGTAACAACAGTTCAGTACAATATTTAATAGTTCGTTATATTTACGAAAGTTTAAAAAAAATAACAATAGGATCCTAGTTATTAATAGAATTGGACATTTAGATGCCGTGAATGTATTGAATTGAATTGAATCAACTTTATTGTCCAAAAACGCACATCGCTTTTCATTTTACAGCTTCAAACAAAACACAGTCACAATTATTTTTACATAGAACATGGGTATATTTGAAGAGAGACACTTGTACCAACAAGTTCAGGGAATGGACGGAGGTACTTATGAATTTGAGTGGGGAGAGACAAAGAGTCGAGGAGAGTGAGTGAGAGAGAGAGAGAGAGAGAGTCAACGAGATATTGTCAGACAATTATATAGTTCTTGTGGACAAGGAGACAACTATTCACGAATGATAGCGTTATAAAGAGAAGCAAGTGTAATGATACTCAATCATAATATAAATGACAATAATACGATATAATCAATGTAATAGATATAAATGTTGTATTAATGGAATGGTTAAATAGCCATGATTAAAGAATTTAAAGGTTATGTCAAATCCTACTACAACACAAGCATCCACACACATGAACACACACACATACACACACAAACACATCCTGTTTCAGTTTTTCATTGGTGTTATAAAATCATTTTTGTATAATTGGCAACAGACATTGAAATGTACTCATGCAACAACTTAGACCTACAACAATTTCATTGCAGATGGCAAAAATGAGTTTTTGTGTCTTTGTCGTTTTGTTTTTATTGTCATTGGCCTATCCCTCCAATAACAATGACCATAACATCCAATGTTCTGGCATTTCATGAATGCCCGTTACTATGTTGTGTGGAAATAATACAGTTTTATTTCAGGAACAGTAACAGGCTTCCAGTATTTATCTTCTTTGCTAGATTCTGTTGACGCTGGGTGGCATAAAGGTTCGTTTGGTAAGCCACTTGTTCCTAAAATTGCTCTGGAATGGACTGGCACAAATAATCCTAGTAAATCCTAGGGACCAGCTTCTTCACTTGAGTCATGAACTGGACCTTGTTCTTGCCTAAATTCTTCTACAAATTTATCAGAAATCTCTTCAGTCTACATATTCCTATCAGTTGTCATGGAAGGCCTGGCATCCTCACCATGAATGTCATCATCCTCACCACTAGAATCATTTTCATTACCACTGTATTGCTCCCAAGGTCAACAATTGGCAGTTCCACATCACTAGCTTCATCAGCTCCATCGTCTAGATTTAAATTATGAAAATTACCGTCATGATTACGACCCGTCGCTTCCCTAAGCTCTCTCAAAATATCCTCCACATGGCTTTGGGTGAGCTTGAAAATAAGGTTCAACTTCAAACATTCACTGTAAACAAAGGAATCAGACGATTTTGATGGTTGAAAAAGAAACAGGATGTCCACCCTTTCAGAATACACAATTGTATCTGCCAATATTAGGCTTAAAAATATGAAGAAATGCGATAAAAATGAAACGAGTATTCTATCAACGACTCGCAGTGAATGTAAGGGGCAGGCACTAGTGGCGACGTATGGCGACTAAGGGGAAAAGGGTTAAAGGTCAATCCTGTATAACTTATAATATTGCCTTTATCATGACCACTGGGGCAGAAAAATATAATTAATTGCAGAACAGTACCTCTAACCGCAATAAGTTTTAAACTACGAGTCTTCATAAATATAATAGACAGGCAGCAATACAATCGGCAATTTAGATTAACACAGCATCCTATGTGAAACCTCACGATTTTATTGAAATCTTCAATATCCTCACGAAGATTTGTCATGAGGTCGATATGGCTACACTTTGAAGACTTCCGATCAATACAACTCCGTTTTTGGTCAGAGCGAATAGTGACTCTGAACAATTCATCCTCTCCTATGATAGAGAAAAAGTCCTTGTCACTCATCACTTCTCTCACAGTATCAATGAGAAGTGACATATTTGTACACTTCTCATACAAACATTGTAAAAATTCCCTGCTGGTGGAAAGCAACATATAATCAGGTCTATGCCTTTTAAAGGTTGTCAGAGACATTTTAACTTGTGTATGCTGTTACTTAAATTCCTTCAGAAGAACAGCCATTGTCTTTGTTAAAACCTTTTTTTTTTGACTTGGCGATCCTTTGTGGCAGGAAAATCAACAGAATGTTTCTCCGGAAAACTTTGGACACTAAACACATTAGCCTTGAGATAATCCCTTTTGTAGAAAGAATCTGGCTCTTTCACTTTCAGATGCGATGGTGAATGACCTTTATTTATGGACAGGGCAAATTGTCTCTTCGACAGGGAAAACTTTCATCTTGCATTCTTCAATTTGCTTGTCAACAAGAAGAGGGTTTTTGATAAATGGCCTCCTCGTTGGAGTATTGGTAACTGCCGCTGTTTGCTGTGCCTTTTTCTTTTTGTATCGGTCCCTCCTTTTCTCGAGCTCCTTTGTTTTCTTTTGTGGATGTACGTTGGCATGTCTTTTCTGTTTAAAGCAAAAGAAAAAAGGCAATTAATGAGGTTTTGAAAGGCAATTTAGATGCAGTGTCTTCAAGGTCTGCTAATTCCCTCCAATTCCCTGAATTGATTCAGTAATTCCTCTAAAACAAACATTTGTGTATTTTTATACTAGAAAGAGCAGATCAGCATAACGTCGTATTGATGAAGTAAATTTTGTGATAAAAAACATTTGTCAAGTATCATTGGTTCCCTTCTTATCATCAGCAAGACACACACCAGTGAAAAAGACTAAAGAACACTGAATGACATCATTTAAAAATACCATTTTGCATGAATTTGACAACAACAACAAAATTTAAATCCAAAGCCCATGATTTATTTCTTCCCATTTGAATCAAGTTCCTTGGCATGAAATGAAAGCAAATTGTACTAGAACAAACCAGATTTGTATCATAAAATGGTCTTTAAATCTTTCATATGATTGAAATGGAATTTTAAAATCCATGTTTTAAGTCTTTCTTATTTCAATAACCTGTCATCCATTATCTCTGTGAGCTATCCACCGAGACCTGGTGTTTTTGTATAGCAGCTTTCCCCTTTGGGTGACTAATGAGTACTAAAGGTAGTGGTACACTCTATATCTAATTCTTTTTGTTCATTCTCTTTCATGCTTTTAAGGAAGGGATACAATCACATCCCTGCTGACTTACCCATTAAGTAAGGTAGGCCTACTGCCTAAAGATTTTAAATACAAAACACCCACCTAAAAAACGAAACAAAACCCCAAAACCGTCTCCTATTCTACATGAAAAGAGGTAACAAAATTACCTGCTGGTTCAAGCATTTTTTTTTCTTTTCTAATTGCACCTCTCTGAGCCTGTCGTCTGGTAAGTCTATTTGTTGGTGTCTGAGTGGTCTTCTTTTTAGGTTTTCCTTTTTCAGGAGTTTGGGCATCACTTGTCTGCTGCTTAAGTCGCTTTCTGTAGGGGAAATGTTTGTGGATTAGGACAATAATTATTATCAGAAGAGCGTACTGCATTTTAGTTTAATGTCAATATTATCAGAGAAGTCTATTGCATTTGCCATTTGGTTGGTTGATTGAAATTGACTCTGTTACCTACAATTGTGATCTCAGCCTTTAAAGAGGACACAAAAGTATAAGTAAAAGAAGAATACAAAACATAGGGATAAATCACAGTAGCGGGAGAGTATCCTGAATGAGATGAGAAATAGCAAATTGTACCCAAGCATGTGCTGGCAGCAGTAATAAGGCAACACAGGATCAGAATAAAATAAGGAAGAGCAAAAAAGAAAAGAATTATATATACATTTAAAAACCTACCACTACCATGAGTTATATATAAATATGTCTAACTGAAATAAACAAAATTTACATTTCTTTAAAACAAAGGAATCTAATGCAAAACGATATGTACCCAATAGCAATAAAACTAAAACCAACCTTCAAACTGCTTTTATGAAATTTCCGTTGTATAACAAATGAAGTTTTGTTACTTGAAATTACTGCATTAAGGCAAGCAAGGGCATTGTATGTATGATAAATGAGGTTTTGCTCGATATAAATCTTATTTATTATTTATTATTAGCATACCTTCTGTCCTGCTGCCTCAGCCTGGCTTTCTCTTGAGCCACTGTCTTCTTCTCTGGAGTCATATTATGAAGGTATTGCTGATTTGATAGCTTCTTTTTTTGTCCTAGCTATCTCGGGATGAGGCAAGTGATCTTTGAGTCTTTCTCGATAAGCTTAGCATTTTTCAGCATTTGTGGGTGGCACAGGTTTTCCATGTTTAGCCTTTAGAGGACGGAAACCTCTGGGAAACAATGAAAACTATGAAAATAACGAATAACATAACCCATGTTGAGACATGATACGATAAACACCCTTTCTCCCCAATGCGACACTAAAAATATTCTTTATGTCAAGAAAAGTGCACTAAGTCTGTTAAGACCAAATTTAATTCCAATTATACACCCACAACAATCCATCCTCACATGCTTGTGATTATAAACATTTAGGCAGTCTAGAATTGTAACTTGTGACTGATCTTCATCGTGACACAGATGATCAAAATCACCTTACCCTCTCCTTAATTCCACAATAAAAACACATTCCTTTTGTCCACATTGCTCCTTTAAGTCCGGGTATAATTCAAATTATATACCAACATCAACTCACCTGACGTTCTTGAGATTACAATCATTGAAACATCACTTGTGACTTATCTTTTAATTCTTTATTGTGACTCAATTTACCAAAATTGATTATGCGCTCATCTTACTATGAAGTCACAAGGTGCGCCCTTCTCCATGATTCTCACTCTAAAAAATATTCATTATATCCAGAATAGCGCTGTAAGACCAGGTATAATTCAAATTATAAGCCTAAATCAACCTACCTTGATATTCTTGAGTTTACAAACATTAAAAAGTTTTTTTAACTTTACAGTCGGTTGTGACTCACCTTCATCTTGTCACAGTTTATAAAAAAATTGCTGATGTTGTCACCTTAAGGGGAAGTCAGTAGCAACACAGTTTCTCGTAGATTCACAAAGTACAAAGAGTTATTATGACCAAAGTAATCCTAGGGGAGGTGTTGCTTGCTACAAATGGTGACGAAATTTTAGTAAAGGCCTTAAATAGTAAAGTAAATAAAAATATTGCTTCTGCATTTGATGTAATCAATTTGGACATATATAGATATCTATGGTTCAAAAAAACTCCCGTGCCTGGCAGATGTTTTTTCAAAAGAAAATAAATACATGGATATTGGCCAGTGTGATCCTCTGTACTTTTTCTAAAAAGCAACATTTGATACATTCCCCAATCAATGTTCTTTGAATTTATATGGCTTTACCTGGATGAACCATATGCTGCTCCTCCAAAATTTGTGTTGAAAAATAATCATCATTAATCAATAATAGATGAAATTGGACTGCGCAGAAAGAGGCGTTTCTTTAATGTTAGCATCCTTGAAAAACATATTTTTAAATCAACTTAGCTCTGGGAGTTATACTATTTCCTTTCATTGTTTATCTTCTGTGCATAATATAGACGTATAGTGAGCACATTATTCGTAGCTAAAAAGAGGGGGTAGAAATATGTACGTTCAGGAGAGCACCTTTTGACCTTGGATCATATATTATATTGGGTAAAATTGTTTGTATGCCCACTTGCTAATGTGATCATAACAATTTTCAAAAATTCACAAAAGCAAATGTGTTCAACTTAGATCATTCAAATTTTTACTGTGAATTGTACTCTGTTTGAAATTGATTGTGTGCACAGCATTTTACAATATCTGTCAAAGTAAGGAAGGTTTTTATGGGTTCCCAAAGTACCTACAAAAATGCTAGTCTTCAGCATTCAAGTGCCAAAATTAGCCCAGTCTCAAGTGAGTTTATGGGTGGTAAGATGCTGCTTTCTCCCAGCTTATCTACTTTGTTCTCACATTTGCTTGTAGAGCTTGAGACATGGGTCAACTTGTAATTTTGCTTGTCCAAGGTCTCCAAGGTCCTTTTGTTCTTCGTAAAGCCTAGCTATGAATTTGTCACTGTTTATTGTAATAAAATCCTAATCTTTTCAAAGTCTTCAGAGACCTAAGGTGTAGTTGTTTCAAACAATGGTGAATTGTTTTTGTTTGTTGTTTTTTTCCCTGTAGTAGTTTGTAATGTAACCATGCTTCTTCTTCAGTTGACAGTTTGAAAGGGTTGCATCAATGACTTGGATTGTATTGTTTCTTCAGTTGACATTTGATTGTATTGGTGTAGCTTTTAACTATGCCAGTCTTCAGTTGACAGTTTTAATGGGTTGCATCTCAACATTTCGGACTGGTTTTGGTGTAGATTGTATCCATGCCATTGTCATTGTAGCTTGTAACTATGTCATTGTCAATATAGCTTGTAACCATGCCATTGTCATTGTAGCTTGTAACCATGCCATTGTCATTGTAGCTTGTAACTGTGCCATTGTCATTGTAGCTTGTAACTATGTCATTGTCATTGTAGCTTGTAACTATGCCATTGTCATTGTAGCTTGTAACTATGTCATTGTCATTGTAGCTTGTAACCTTGCCACTGTCATTGTAGCTTGTAACCATGACATTGTCATTGTAGCTTGTAACAATG
>JAOWAY010086318.1:0-11274 GCA_028565895.1 Goniobranchus geometricus
AGAGAGAGAGAGAGAGAGAGAGAGAGAGAGAGAGAGAGAGAGAGAGAGAGAGAGAGAGAGAGAGAGAGAAAGAGAGCTATAACCTTTTAAATACAAGTTTATCTTTTTCGTAGTTAGGTAGAATCTAATAATGATGATTTAGAATTTCAATCATGTCTCTTTCAAGTCTTAATTAAAGTCATTTTCAAGTCGGCAATAGGGCTGGCCGCCTTAGCAATGCCTTGGAAATACGAAATGGCTTGTCGTTGGTACGACAAAACAAAATGGCGGAATTTCGGAAACCAAGCATTGACGGGACATACCGAAGGGGCGATTTGTACTTCTGTATGATACTTATTCTGTGTAGGGGACATTGTTAACCAAGTTAACCTGCACTCAACAACAGCAACCTTGAGAATAAAAAGCTTGTTTACTATATTTCATTGATGGATGAAAAAAAATACCCAACAATAAAGATGACAATCTGACGGTGCATTCCCAAGAGAATAATTTCAGAGACAAAATTTAGCATGCTCTGCCTCAGTCTGCAAATGTAGTTGATGCACTTAACATGATTGAGAACTATAAAACTGGAAGGCAACAATCTAGAAGTCCCTAGGATTTTAATCTAACATGAAAATTACATACAGTTAAACTTTACCTACCTGTCCCTTCACATATAAGTTAGTTTTGCGAACTGTCAACTGGTCCTTATTCAGTGACTTTGCAACATGCTCCATTATAGATTCTATTATAAATATGAAAGGAAGAGAACCTGAAAAAAAAAACAACCAACAAAGCAAATTAAGACAGTTTTGATTGCACGGAACAAATTCAATGACCATGTATAATGACTGCAAATTGTAAATAAAATCAATTATAAACAATAACCGTTTAGATTCAAGTACAAAAGTCACTTTATTGACTGCCTGAGGATAAAAACATAAAAATAAAGTCGTGGCTTTGTATCCTTCACAGAACATACATCAAGTGTCTTGTCTGGAGCAGACATCTGAAGCCATCATGCATGTGTTGCTGTTTGAAATATATGGACTTTTCTCTCATTTTAACTTATTTGTCACGCTAAATTTTCCATCTGTCTCATACTGACTATATGCTGTGCATGTCACTCAAACTCCTTTTTGATCAAGAACATTCAATTAAAAATCAGGTCTAATGTTGAGCAACAGGAATCATCCGTAATGTCCATCACGTTGCCGGAAAAAGCAATAGCAAATGGGCCATGATAACAACTGGGTGGATCAAAGATATTGCTTACTTACTGATCCTCCATATACTCTGCTCCCATTGAACATAGCTACCCAGATTCATATCCTATAGCCTTCACTGTTTAATGCAAGCTGTCTAGTCACTGACGTCTTCCTTTTCACTCAAACCTTGATATCATCTTTCTATTTCCTTCATAGCCTCCTCTTCCAAATATTCCGTCAACCTTCCCTTCCATGATCCTACATTCTTAGCTGTCATGCCTTTTGATGTGTCCGAAAAAAGTTCATTTTTGTTTTTTCATGTGAGATCTGGGGGTTTTGGATTTCATTTTAACCATCTTTTGGAACGCTTCATTTCTTAATTTCTGTTTCCATGATATGTTTAGAATTTTGCTATAGAAATGGACCTCATATGCTTTGATCTTTTCAATGTCTACCTTATGGAGTGTCCAGGCTTAATATCCACTTTTTGCAATGGGGGATAGGTATGTTTTTTTTATAATCTTGTATTGACTGTCATCCTGAGACCCTTCCATATACTGCTCACATTCTTAAATGTTTGCTTTGCAATGCAAATCATTTTCATATTTTGTTTCTTGAGGTTCCATAAATTATCACTGCTATTTCTAGCTTACTGCAGAAAGGTAAAGATAAGTTGAGCTTATAAGGTCAAAATACTCTGTATGATGAAGTAGAGGTTATGGTATCTATCATCAAAGGGAAATGACAAGGAAATAAATTTGAGGGATTTGACAAAGTAGTAATGTCGCCATAATTTCTTACAGGGGTTGTTTTTTTTATTCAACCTTAGAGGAACCTACATACCTGGAGACCTGCAGGCAGTGTTGGTTGGTTTATTTGTCTTGACAGGAATTGGAGTCCACAACCAATTAGGGCAATAATAGGCTGAAATTAATGAAAATGAAGAAAGATCTCATTTTGACATATATAACTCTTGATTGTGCTTGAAGAGTCTCACTCATTATGATAGAAGAAATGTTAACAATATAATTTTAAAATCTAAAATAATTCCAAGAATAACCATTTCAAGTGTATTTTTATTTCCTGAAGATGAAGGACTTTAGTGACATGATCTTCATCAATTTGATAAAGGAAAAGATTATATCAACAAAGTTGGGTATGTTTTGCATTTTTGTCTTGAGTTTATATCTTATATTATATTATATTGGACATTAGAAATATCCAATGTATCAATGCTATTGTGTTTTGTCTTAAATATTCATTCCAATTTTACTTAATTCCTTCACTCAACTCAGGTGTCAAATGAGCACCAAGCAATGGGCTGGTATTGTTGCATCTTTGCCCACTATGCAAATGTTTAGTTACTTGTAATTTTTGATCAAGCAAGAGTGAGTCAGTAGTGATTGCTTATAAATGTTGAAAATTTTCCAGGACCAGCAGAGATGATGTTCGGTGGGAGTTTGTTCCACTGGGTGATTGTGCGAGGGTGGAAGCTGTATTTGTATCAGTCCGTTTTTGTATGAGGCTGTGTTATTTTCAGATTGTGGTACTTTCTTGTTGAGAGGTGATTTTGTTGAGTGTTGAGTTATGCAGGAAGTGATAGACACCCCCGCCCCCAAACAAGGTATATTAATTTACAGCCTAGATATGAACATTTTTAAAAGAAAATTCAAAATCACTTTTATTAAACATCAATATTTGCATTTCCTTTCTATGATCCACAAATGAAGTACGCTGATTTCTGTGCATTGTATCATGTAACTATAAAATATACAACAAACATGCACAAGTGCCATATTAACTACCAACAAAAGTAATTGAATTTGCTTCCATAGTCCTATTGATACCTGTGCTGTTAGATTTTCTCAAGATATACATCAACAAAATTCTTATTCTAATTTTAAAGCAATTTTTCACTTGATTGTTATTGATCCTGGGTTAGTTTTAGTCTGATTTCAATAAATTGTTCAAAAGTCAAAAAGTTGAATGCGTCTTTTAAAATCTGTAAAACTGAGAATGTGATTTTTAAGCTGTTCGGTTTCATCATCATAAAAGGACAAATTAGATACAAACTGATCATGGATTCTCAGTGATAAATTGGTCAAAGTAAATTATTAACAAGTTAATTGCAGACATTTGCATAACTGGATAAGCATCTCAGAAGCAAGCCAGTAATTGACCCTCGTTCTCTCAAAGAAAGAAAAACGTTTATCACATGGCAGAAGCAATCAGCCATGGTTTGCCCAAAGCTAGGAAAACATTTATTACATTGCAGAAGCAGTCAGCCATGGTTTGCGCAATGTGAGGAAAACATTTAGTACTCGCAGAAGCAATCAGCCATGGTTTGCGCAATATGAGGAAAACATTTATTATATGGCAGAGGCAATCAGCCATTGTTTACACAATGTGAGGAAAACATTTGTTACATGGCAGAGGCAATAAGCTATTGTTTGCGCAATGTGAGGAAAACATTTATTACATGGCAGAAGCAATCAGCCATGGTTTGCACAATGTGACGAAAACATGTATTACATGGCAGAAGCAATCAGCCATGGTTTTCGCGATGTGAGGAAAACATTTTATTACATGGCAGAAGCAATCAGCCATTGTTTGCCCAAAGGTAGGAAAACATGCATTACATGGCAGAGGCATTTAGCCATGGTTTGCTCAGAGTGAAAAAACATGCATTACATGCCAGAAGCAGTCAGCCATGGTTTGCGTAATGTGAGGAAAACAAGCATTACATGGTAGAAGCAGTTAGCCAGTTTTGCTCAAAGTGAGAACAACATTTATCACATGACAGAAGCAATCAGCCGGTTTTGCTCAAAGTGAGAACAACTTTTATATCATGGAAGAAGCAGTCAGCAATGGTTTGCTAAGAGTGACAAAAACATTAATTTCATGACAGAAGCAATCAGCCGGTTTTGCTCTTGGCGAGAACAACTTTTATGTCATGGCAGAAGCAGTCAGCCATGGTTTGCTCAAAGTGAGAAAAACATTTATTACATGAGAGAAGCAATCTGCCGGTTTTGCTCAAAGTGAGAACAACTTGTATGTCATGGCAGAAGCAGTCAGCCATGGTTTCTTAAGAGTGAGAAAAACATTTGTTACATTGCAAAAACAGTCAGTCACGGTTTGCCCAAAATAAAAAAAAACATTTATTACATTGCAAAAGCAATCAGCCATGGTTTGCCCAAAGTGGGAAAAACATTTATTACATGGCAAGAGCAATCAGCCATGGTTTGCCCAAAGTGGGAAAAACATTTATTACATGGCAAAAGCAATCAGCCAGTTTACTCAAAGTGGGGAATACATTGATTATTGCATCTAAGAAGCAAGGCAACTGACAGGAAAACATTGATCGCAGAGTAGAAGCTGTGTTACTGACAAGCACTAACCTAATGGTTGTGGTTTGAGCTACTTTTCTCTAGGGAAGATCATTGTAAAAGACTTGACCTTTCACCTTACAAAGGAGTACAAACAAAGAGAAAATTGGATCAACTGGGCATTGCAGAGTGACTCTAGTGCTATTGATATCACACACAAATCCTTTCCACCCACTGAAAAAGACTTTCTTCTTCAAATATTTTGACTGACCTGGGGGTCTTTAGAACGGCTGTGCAAGAACATGAAGGAAAAAACCCAGAACAAAACTAAACAAAAACTTATGGCAGTAGCATTCAAGCCTATGATGTCTAATATCATGACCTAAGGCCGATGTAGCAGAAGGATCACCACAATTGAATGTAAATTGTCACCTATATTCCTATTTCCCTGGTACAATCAGTTGTGAAATAACCTACCAAATATAATGAAACTTATTAAAAGGACTGAAGATTTCAAAAAGCAACCTAGAAACATCACTTTAAAGACAACATAAAAGCTTAAATATTGCAACCATAATTAGAACTTTGCATGTTGACATAAATACTCAGCTAATCTGAGTCAGTCAGCCCATATGAAGACTTAAGGCAAAAACATAGAGAAACCCTTCAGCAACTTACTGCCGAAAACCCCATAGATACGGATAAATACAAGTATTCCTCTATTAAAGCCAACCATCCGCCCATAGAAAATCCTTACTGCTTATGCTGATTGGTATGAGTCATTCGTCCCTAATTCATAGGATTGTTTGATTAATACCTATAGGGATGGAACCGACTGAGAACGACCTAGATGATGGCCTTATTGCACCTCACGACGGTCTCGACCATTTTGCCCACCTCCTGCGTGACGTCATAGGTTTCACTAGGGAAATTCTTAACGGGCCATAGCGAAGTGACCATTGATTGAAGAGAAAAACGAATATCATTTTTTAACTCAGCATAGTCTTGTTATGGCAAGATCCAAGCACATTTCCTTATTTCTCATTATTTAATTTTTTTTTTAAATGCCATTTAAAAGACCTCTTGATTTAGACCTATTTCCTTTTCATTAAAAAAAAATAATATTTCTTCGCTGTGTATGGAATGATTGGCATATACATCTATGTAGTCAGAGTGATCAGATCATAATTTCATTCTCGAGACTCTTTACAGTAATGGATATCGAATTGCTCATAGCAATTGTTTATAAAAGAAATCCTTTGTGGGATAAATCCTTTGAGGGATAAAAGCCACTCTATCTTCTTCAAGATATACTCAAAAGTTTCTTTTGTCATCCTAGTGTATTGAATAAATCTATCGAGATGATGATCTTTCAAGCACAGAAATAAATGGTGATATTCCCCGAATATTTGACTCTTTCTATTAGTGTCATGGATTCCAATTCTTATTTTTTTTAACCTGGTAAACACGCTATCAAGTAACAAAAAATCCTCATCACAGTCAGAGGGAGAAGCCATTTTCGAAAAGAAAAAAAGGAAAGCCAGACAGGCAACATGTGCTTTGCTCTGTGACCTTATTGAACCTATCAGTGTCCGTCGCGCGCCCTCTTAAAGAAGCAATTTACTTATCGTAAGGAATTTATTTAGGTATATCTATTTCTGGTTTTCTGGGTGTTTTCGACTAAAGACTAGGACTGTTTGAAGGATTCTACTTCTCAACTGCGTCCCTGATATAAATCAAGGATTATATTCGACAGTCTAAATGGGATAGAGAAAAAGGAATTCAGATGGCAATCTAGATTTAAATGTGGTACCCTATTCTTTTGCCTTATATTTTGTCTAGTATTAATGTTATAGTTGTTGATTTGGTACATGTCAATTGGCATATCAGTTAAATAAAATGTATGCCTTTGTTGAGAATTGTAGACTTTAATACTAGCCATATGTTCCCTGAGGGGGATACATCTTAATTCGATTTCTGAGGGTGCTGTCAACACTATCATATGAATGACATTGTCTGTAAAAAGAAAAAAAATTATCAGATATTTCCTTAAAAGATTTTTATTTATTTTTAGTTTTAGTGTTTAACTTTGCTTGTTTTTTTTCTTCTTTTGTTCTTTGTTTTTTCTAATTCATTATCATGTTTTCTGTTTTCTGTGGCTGTCTCCTAAACAGGTAAGATCATTATTCTTTCGTTGATATCTTGTCCAAAAAGGCAAATTATAAAATTCGACCATGTTAATCCTTAACTTCAAACCTTGTACTAAAGAAAAAACGCTCATTCTTTTTCCAGCTACACATGGCAAAAGAGACACAGAAAATTCTAAACTACTAACAACATTAACTTCATTGCCAAAGAAAGAATCAACTCATAGAGCCATACCATTGTCAATCCAATCAGAATTATAGAGTCCACACTCGGCTTGAAACAGATTTCTCCCAGCATCCCCATAAATGTCAATCAGTACTCCATCAAGTTTGCCATCGTCATCAAAGCCAGCCTAAAATCAAAGTTGAGAGCAATAATTAAAGGCTGGCCCTATTGATACTCAGACTACACATCAGTTCTATCGAAGCTACTGGCACTCCTTGACATAGCCTTTGCCTTGTCTTGGCATGTGGGTCATGGGGGCCTACAGAGCCTTAAAAAGCATTGATAACACACTTTATCTCCAACATATATTTACTTTTTTCCTCTTTGTGGTATGTGAGAGCGAAAGTATTTTAGTTAAGTAGGTCCCCAATGTGAAAGTGAAACTTGCAATTGTCAATGCTTTGAAGGCAAAAGAAATAGTTCAGATAAATATTTCCATCCAGTATTCAAAGAGTTTGTACTTGAATATAGATCTATATATTATAGATCTCTACAAAAAAAAACAACCTAGATCTTGTTCCATTCTATGATCAACCCTACACCCAAACTGAATTTTCAAAATCTAGTAGCCCAATCTAGACCTACATAAGGTTCCACGATGAAACCTTCATCTGAATAAAATAAAAACAGACTGTGAAATGTGGATCTGGATTCTAGATCTAATCTAGATTTAGAATTCATCATTGCAATCTTTTAATCAACCTTTTACCCAAATGAGTTAGTTTAGAGCAAAGGAGATCTAGACATACCATACAACAAACTATAACAGGAATAAAAGACAAATAAGTAGTACACATAGAATGAAAAAAAAAAACAAAAAAGCCCAACCACATCAGAGCATCTGCACCCAAGATTTAATGCAAATTGATAGAACGTACACAAAATGTATGTGGGAGAGGGTGGAAGCAGAGAAAAAATAGGTGTATTGATGATTTTGTTTTACGCTGTGGACTGTAATCCATAGGCCTCAGGAAAGGTTGTGCAGTGAAGAGGTCCACTGAATGTCACACATGTGCACACGACTAGCCTATATAGTTTTACTAGGAGTACCAAAAGGTCTTATAGACCCTTTGTGTGTACTTGGAGAACACATAGTAACTCTAAAGATGAAAATGTAATAGAATCCTTAAGGGAGAGGTCTTTTGCTCAGCTTTCACTCAGAATACATCAGAAATGTGAAATGATTAAATTCTTCATCTTCATATGTAAAAATATACTGACTCAGTCAGACAGAGTATTCCTGTCAATTATCTAGTTTGAAGCTATATGTCTGAGGATAGTAGTATGTAGAGCATTCTTAAAGATATCCAAGCAGCTGCTGAATTTTTCAGGGAGGGGTATTTCATTTCATAATCTTATGGTGTCTGGGTAAAGTGAATGTTGGTGGTTGTCAATTTTAGATATTTGTAGGCAACTCATATAACACATTAAAATCATGAATGTAGACGTTCAATAAAACGTGCATAGACATGCATAAATTCACTTCCATAGTTTACTCATTAGCACCTGAAATACTCATATAACACATAAACCTCACCAATGAAGATGGAAGGGCCGACAAAACTTATAAATTCACATCCTAGGTTTACACATTAGCAACTCAAATACTCATATAACACATTAACATCATGAATATGGACATAGGGGCCTGCAAACATTTATAAATTCATTTCCTCAGTTTACACATTAGTACTAAAACCTCATTAGCCTAGAAAGAGTGACGCAAGCAGAATTCTAGGTACGAATACATTTCTCCAGACAGAAACAGAATTCAAGAGAAAGAGTGTAACAAATGTGATCAACTTTATCAGATTAAGGATAAAGGAAAGCTATAACAAGTAAATCCTTAATCGGATGACAAGATATATTTTTCTAGCCATGTCTACCTGAAGTGGAAAAAAAAACTACTCTTGACAATTTTTCATCACCTGATATTCAACATAATATGGGGCTCTTTTTCCCAGCATCTTCATATTGGTGTGGAGATCTAAATGAAGCTTGACACGGCTGGTGAATAAAAAAAAAATGTACAATAACATTTTGCTATTCATCATGAAAAAGTTGGAAAGTGACATTGAAATCTATTGCCACAAACAATCAATAAACAGAAATCAATGTGGTCACCAATTCTCTTTCATGTAAAATCCAATATTTGAAAATGAAGAGTTCAAACAGTCTGATCCTAGAGCCAAACTTGTTTTCTTTAATGCTTTATTATGATTCTCCTGTCAAAGACTTTCAATGTCTTTAGTTGGCAAATGTGCTTTAAAATAAACATTGTCCTTCTCAAAATGATGCAGTCAAATGGAAGGGAATCTCTGAATACGGATCTAAATGTAAAACTGCAGAAAGGAATAGTACACCTTTTGTCGCAACTTTGCAGGAAAAGGACATTGGTACAATAATTTGCTTGGGGAAATTAATGTACTGGGAGGTTTCTTGAATCCTCTATTTTTCCTTGTATGATAGTCCACTCTGATAAAAATGTCTCAGCAGTAAAAGCTTATTTTGCAGGTCTGTCTGTTCTGAGAGAATAAGAATTAGCTGGGGAGTGATTCTACTGGTTAAACATACCATTGTAACTACAATTTAGGTCTGGTAATAAAGAGTTCCTTTGTCTGAAAGAAATCTTTTTTCAATAAATTTAAATACTGCCTTGATCCTGGAGCTAATACAGTAACATATAACAGTATGTTATTTGGTTCTCCTTTGATGTCAAAAGTATTGGCCGGAGGGCATCCGTAGCTAAGTGGTGATCACATCTCAGCATGAGCCGAGAGTCAAAAGGCATTCGACATGGTCAGTACAAGTGTGCATGACCCTGTGGGTTTGAGCCTCACTAAGTGCGGCAAAGTCACAGGCGTTGTGTCCTTAGGTAAGGCACTTCACTATGCTTACCTCACTCGACTCAGGTGTGAATGAGTACCTGACCATAAAGTCAGCGCTGTTTCTGTCTGGAGAAATGTATTCGTACCTAGAAGGCTGCAAGTCTTATTCTAAATGTTCTGCATTGCTGTTGGTCAGGGGAGTAAAAAGCCATTGTAAAGCACCATGAGCACCTGAGCATTTATCTGAGCATTTATATAGCGCTCAATCCACTATGTGCTCAAAGAGCTGTAGAAGTGTTCCCCGACAGGCCTTTTCCAACCAAATACCTTCTCAACTCCAGTGGTAGTATACAGAGATGCAGTCATTTTACAAGCGCACTTGCTCTAGCATAAGGACAAGATCCTCCTCTGCTTCTAGTCGGGTACTCAATAACACCTGAGTGGGGTGAGGAAAATGTGTGTAAAGTCCCAAGGACTAAACAGTTTGCCATGGCGCTGCCTGGCTTTGAACTCGGAACCTCATGGTTACATGTCCATAGAATGTGCACTACATAAATGCCATCTTTACTTTTACTTTTAGTCCTAACATGTGCTTTCTCTGTATTTGGGGGAGAAATTAGAAAGAAGCCAGCTTAAAATTATACACAGATGAAAATATTATCATTTACAGTAAAATGGCATACAGTATAACAGATATTGTGTAAGGTATTTCTTACCTTCCAGTGACATGAGCTGCAAGAGCACATAAACCTGACACAAAGAAGTTCTGGGTAATTTTCCCACCAAAAGCACCTCCCAATCTTTCTACATCGACAGTGATTCTTTAAAGACAGAGAAAAGAAATAGATGTTCAAGACAAAATAATAGGTGCCCAAAATTGTGTTAATTACAAAAAATTAAAGGAGAAAAAGACTAATTTCTAAATCTCACTAGTAATTATGTGGCTTGGGGTTCATACCAAAAAAATCTATCTCCATTAATAGCAGCAGATTTAGATCAATTATGAACCAGACCTTTTTTGCCCTTAATCAGAAGTGCAATCTTTCTATATATCCATTTGTATTAATAACTAAAATCAGCCAGTATTTACAAAAACATATTTCCTCTAAGAACACAATGTAGAAGTGCATAGCACTACTTTAGTTTCATGCTCATTACTGTGCATGTCAATACAACAACAATACCAGCAACACCATACATTTACTAAACCTCCCTTGAATACAAAGCTGCTATATTTGTCATTATATGCTATCAGACAATTCGCATTATAGATCTTTCATTTTTATTGTAAAGGGAGATATTTAATTGTAAAGTTATTTGGAGTGGTCAAGCCTTGCTTACAAAAGGAAGCTGTGGTCTTAAAGGAAGAACAATGTAGGCAGATGATGGTTTTAAAAGCATTTTTGTTGACTTTATGCTGCAAATACTCTGTTCTTTGGTTCAAGTTGACTATTGGCAGAAATAGCAATGTAAACAATGGTAATAATAATAATAATGATAATAATAATAATCATACTATAATAAGAGTAACTTCACGAGTGTAACGCTAATAGAAAT
>JAOWAY010086429.1:0-11273 GCA_028565895.1 Goniobranchus geometricus
CCAAATCAGCGTTTCTGCCACCCGGTTTACCGTTCCATGCCGAAACGGCAGTTCGGAACGTAGATGTGTAGCGGCCTCAATAGCAAAGTCATCGTACAATAGTTGGTCGATGCTTGTCGATCGTGTTGCGCAGTGTCACCTCAAAAAAATTGACCCAATCGGCCAGGCGATGTTTGGCCAATCATCGCTGCGTGTAACAGGTGCACAACTCTTTTTTTTTTTTTTTTGCGCGCGTTTTGGCAGTCGTCACCCGTAGTGAGTTGAGTTCCGGCGCGGACGTCTTGGAGATCGGATGTGTGACGTCACTGGGCATAGCTTGACCTTACTTTCCAAGGCCATATACCTCCATAGGGGTTGACTAGGGGTTGACCATATTCAAAATCTGATGTCATTTTTGAATCCAGGGACCAAAGGTTTAGACAAGATTTGAGCAGAAATAGATTCTTTCTTCTTTAAAAAAAAAAATAAAATAAAGAATATAAGGAAAAATTAAATTAAAACAGCATGCAACGGTATCACCGCTTCTGCAAAGGTTTTCCACAATGAAAACTACCAGCAAAATATTGCACATGTCTTTCATGAATTGTGTTCAACACAGTAGTGTGTAGATATATACACCGCAACACACGTAGACTAGATATCTACCGGTCCCTCTTCTTGTGCGGAAAAGTGTTGCTACGAAAGCCTTTTCTGGAACAGACGATGCATCGTACCGCTCAGATCTGCGCGTGTGCCTGTTCCCAGCCTAAGTCATAACGATATGAAAACACGGCAATGTGAAGCAAATGAATATTTTCAAGCTTTCCATAGACTTTTCAATTCCTCCGCTTCTTTCACTTTATCCCCACATTTCAGGGTCAGGGGTCACCACAAGTTCACCATTCAGACGTGCTGCGTAGAGTTGAAGCAAGGGTTTCACAGCGGGTCTCCATTCTCATGCAATCGAACCGCTCCGTATTCTTGCCTGGATGGTCCATCTTCATCATGGAAGGTGAGTAGTTACAAAACGATTTCAGGGCCATCCACATCAACGTTCTGAACCGCCGCATCCACGCGGAGAGTCCGATGCGCCGGTTCGGAACGTTGATGTGCATGGAAAACCGTTGGTCAACGGTTAGAACCACCGCATCGATGCGCCAACTGGCGTTCCGAACCGGCGGTTTTAACGAGTTGGATTTTCTGGATTGGGTTCGGAACGTCGTCTCTCACCGATTTCCGAGACGCGTAGGCAAGCAGTGAGTAGCAGTTCATGACGTCACAGGGTCTAGAGTCAATCGTTTCATTTCCAATATCTTTTTAGGAATTGATCGCACCAAAAGTCTGATTACATTTTTGTGAATGAAAAGCTGAAAGGGAATAAAGAATGGTAGAAATTAACTTTGCCTGGTCAGTGGCTTTTCACATTTTCAACCACCAATTTTTTTTCAATTCTAACAGTGGCTTTTCACATTTCAACCACCAATTTTTTTTCAATTCTAACGTCTCTGATTATATGACAAGGAACTTAAGTTGACGTTTTCGGATGGTTTTCTTGGGCATGTTTCTTCTAATCAAACCTTTGTCAACACTTTTCTCCTGATCCCACAGTCACGCTGCACACATAATAGAATCAAGCTTATCATCTGACTGAATGAAAGTATTACATCATAATATATATAGAGAGAGCTCATAAAACATTTCTACTCCATAACTCTCATACGAGAGTATTCATAACTAACACTATCCGCTGGAAATAATTAAAAACTATTAGGAACAAATGCCAAGTATTTTGATATATCTTGAGGCCAGATAGAAATCTGCCAAGGAACAAAACCATGACCAATTCCTTCAAATATTTAATTGTAAATCGAGGTAGACCACAAACAATACTTCTGACAACTTTAATGCAATATCTAGAAAGATGGAAGTACAAGACTCTTCAAAATCTTGAATATTTTATATAGGACATGCCATTAAACAGAACTGAATTGACGTGCATCATGGCATCTATATGCACAGCAGCATGGGTGGTAAAATTAGATGGAGTCTAGGTCAAGACATAGAAACACACTTTCATGACAGATGACATGAGTCTCATATATAATTATTTCTTCAACATTTAATAGCCAGTGAAGTTCTTCAGATAAGGATGTTTAAAATTAGCTGTTTTTGAATGAGGAAAGCTATCTTTGCCTCATAATACTGGATGATCTGAGGCTTTTCTTTTTTCCTTGACAAATTTAAAAGAAGAGAACGGCAATAGTTTATTTCAGAGAGTAGCACAGAGATATGCTGACTTGATGGTTATTTCAGTTTTCAAACAAATTATTATCCTTTAAATTCCTTCCCAAAGAAATGTAAGCTTTTGTAAATTTTCCACTTGGGTGCTCACAGAAAGATGGGGATCTGGAAATTGCTCACATTTATAACAATTGAGAGACAGCTCAAACTTATATTTATCTACAATTACTAACAACATTTCCAATTCCAGCAGTGATGATTTTATGGTACCTGCCTGGCTATATTGATTCTAAAGCTTTGACAACTTTCACTTTGGTATATTTGAAAGTATCCGTGTTCTTGTTTCTTCCAAACACTTTTGTGCTGAGTCTAGCTCTTCAGAGTGATGTTGTCCAGATACATGAAACTTTCAGAGAAATTAGTGTTACTTTGTTTATAATCTTTGTTTGCCTAGCAAATACTAAGCTCTCACTAAAAGGATAAGATAAGTTGAAATAAAATAGCCTGAAAAAGACTTTTGTGCAGATCCATTTGGAAAAATAAAACATAAAACTACAGGTAAAGACAAAGCCATCAACAGAAAGCAAGAAAGTTTTATTGAACATTAGTCAGTTCCACTCAAGCAGACTCATGCTTTTACAAAAAGTCAACAACAATAAAATCAATATCAAACACATTAGTATCATTACAACATCTAGACAATCAGATCTGTGGCATATGAAATCTTGTTATGGAAAATCTTGTACCGGTAATATCATTTCTGACAGACCATTTAAGAAGGAAAACGAGAGTAATAATAACATATACAGTAGACTTTCTAATATCATTTGGGTGAAAAAAAATGTCAAACACTTTTTTTAAAATTTATTTCATAAATTAAATATGTAAATTCTATAGTAAAGTATTTCAAAAACCTGATCACAAGGAAATTTTTCTCAAACTTATCACAATTTACAAATAACACTTTTAAAGCCCTCATTTAACATGTATGTGGTTTTCAAGTCATTAAGATATGGTATTGGTGACCAAAATATAGAAAAATGTCCTTGATAAAATATCGAGAATATTCTCTCAAGGTATGCAGTGAAAAAAAGAAACAAGACAGAGGTCAGATAAAAAGATGAATATGACAGTCCAAAGAAAGAGCATGGGAAAAGAATAAAATGGAAACATAATCAAAATATTCATTCTATGTGGGTAGAAATATAGAATAAATTGGAATGTTACTGTTGATTTTTTCTGGACAAATGTGGACAAAGTCCAAGTCAACTAAATCAATTCTGACTCTCATTTTGTACATATTGATTAATTCTACAGACCACTGAATTGTAACATTGCCCCACTCAAATGTAAAATTTTCCAACTCATGTTTCACTTATTTCCTTCTCAAGTAATTTAAACATGCAAAGTAAAGTTGCATTTATACAGCTCTCAATGCTTTATCAATGCAGATATTTCCCAATTCACTATTGTTAACAAAATATTCAGTGTCCCCTCTCTTGAACATAATTAGTTCTGTCTTGACTTGATTTAAATCTAGATTGTTTTGAGTCATCCATGTTCTGATGTTGTCAACACAGTTCGCAATTTTCGATGCTGAGTCAGAGATGTTTTCGGGTGAGATGATAAGATATACTTGCCTAATGATGGTAGTTGAGGCCATATTTGACAAATATATCTGTCAGCAGAGATGTGTAGAGCATGAAAAGAAGCAGACCAAGGATGGATCACTGGGAGGATGCCAAAATTAAGTTGAACAGGATTGGAGAATGTTCCATTTATTCTTACCTTAAAATATCTTCAAGAGAGGTAATCTTGGAGCCATTAGAGTGAGAGACCAGTGATACCAAATCATTTTTCAAGGCAATCAAGCTTGACAGCACCAGTGAGGCTTTATCCCATCACACATGCTTGTACTGGTGCATTTGCCTCTTGACTCTCTACTCATGCCAAGTTGTGATCAGCACTTAGCCACCAGGGCACCCAAAATTGACCCATTCAAAAATAGCATTTCCCTTTAAGATTCATCATTATTCATGAGACAAAAAACATCTGATGTCATAAACAAACAACTAGAAATAAAAGAAGATTAAATTTGAAAATTACTCCTATGAAAAATGTCTTGTTTAATTGAGTTGCTCATCCTTTAATTGGAGAGAAAATAAAGTTTATTGTCTTAAATTGAGACAAATATTGAAGTTGGGACTTTCAGAGTACCGTACCATAAAATCCTTATGTTGCCAGCTGCTAAATTCAGGTTCAGAGTATGATCTGTTTACAGTAAACATGTACTTATACAGTAAATATGTACTAATCAGTAAATATACAATAACTTACACTCAAGATGTATGGATGGTATCTATATGTACATTTATATTGCATTAATGAGTGAATGAAACAATGACATTACATCTAATTATCTTAATGATGACTGGCAGGTTAAATGCGTAATTTAGTTGAAGGATACAGTTACATTGTATGTCATCACACACTAAACTAATGACGAATAAAGCAAGCACATATACTGTGGAGGAAGTGAAAAGATTTAAGAGAAAGCACAAGTATGTAAATCACTAATGCTTTATCACTGTTCCATCATCTCATTCCAGCCAGTTTCACTGCAATCTGACTGAAATGGAACAATAACATTAGGAAATAAATACAATTTTCCCCTGTTTAAATGTGTCTTGTGATTCTATGAAGGAAAATTTGTAACATCAAAGATAAGCATATGACTCTTTTCTGATTTTGAAAGGGCAATAAGTTTGGATTCATCTGGAGCAAATTTTAACTGTTGCAATTCAGTCCCCACAGAGGCTGAAAAAATGCATTCTCCGGTATGTGGCAGCCATAACTTAAGTAGTCCACTTGTACATGCAGATGCCAACAACTGGCTGGACAGTGTGAAAGATAACAAATTCACCTGAAATAAAGTTCATGAGAGAATTAAATCATAAAGAGATGAATAAAAAAAAAAGAGTAAAGCAGTTAAAAGCAAATTCAACACCAGTAAGATAACTCTGTCAGTTCATAGGAGGATGTCATATGATTATCACATGCTACACGTGAAATCAGAATTTTGAAGTAAAAATTTCACATTTAAAACATTTTGTTAAAACACTGATATAGGAATGAATCTGATTAAGGATGCTTTAATAATAATGAATCAATATTACCTATGCAGCTGGCCAAGAGGCAAGATTACGCAACAATGACTAATTGATTTACTGTGATAAATTTTTTTACTTCAAGAAATAAAATCAAGTGATCCATAAATCATGAAAAATGGATATTTTGGAAGGATCTAAAAGGAAGGATCTTTTGAAACTCAAAATTTCCATTGACTTAAAGCATTTAAAGATTGAGCAATTTTTTTCAAATGGCTTAACATTACCAAAGGTATAGCAAAAGCATAAATTTAGGCATATGTATTATGTAACTGCAACTACATTCAAGCTCATTGAAGGGCAATGGCAGTATAAGGGAGGTAATCATTAAATCTGATGAAGTGCAATATTATCTGCCCTTGTTAGCAGCTTTCAAAGCTCATTGGGCTTTCAACTTTTACCTACTTCTTGAAGGTTCTTTCAGGGTCAAGGGTACCAATACAGCAGGCACTTGAAATTATCTTCAATTTCCAAGCTTTAAATAGAAGGAGCAGCATCACCTCTGATCAAGATGCCAATTTGTCATGGGTTTATTCAAGTTAGTACCAATTTTAATCTTGGTTGAGTAAAGTTTCTCTCTCACCAACCAGACAAGTATTTTAATCAATTTTTATCTTGGTTGAATAAGGTTTCCAACCTATCAGAACTAGGCATTTACCAATTTTTATCGTGGTTGAATAAGGTCTACCATCTATCAGTAAAAACAATGGCTTGAAATAACGAAAGTACTGTGTCGCTCTTGCTCAGTAGAGGAGCGAATGGCTGGGAATCACAACTACGAGTTGTGTCGGGGCAACGTAAGAACAACTTGATTAAGAAACCTTTTTTTAAGGAGGCAACTTGGTCAAGTGGTATTGCGTTGTCTCTTCATGGCAAGGCGGTAGGTGCCTATGCAGAAGTCCCGCATTCGATCCCTACTGGTGCAGGATTTTTTTCGTATGTTGTTCCCTTTGTATTGTCTTGTCTTTGTCCAACTGGGGTTTCACTTTAATCTCTGTGTGTTTCTAGCATCTACCAGTACTAGTGTATTTATCAATTTTAATCTTGGTTAAGTAAGCTCTTCCACCTACCAGAACTAGTGTATACCAATTTAAATTTTGGTTGAGTAAGGTTTACCATCTACCTGAACTAGTGTATTTACCAATTTCAATCTTGGTTGAGTAAGGTTTATCACCTTTCAGAACAAGAGTATTTACCAGTTTTAATCTTGGTCAAGTTAGGTTTACCACCTATCAGAACTAATGAACTTAGGCATTTTAACCTTTGTGGAGTGTGCATTTTGGATGGTGTAAGGTTTACTGCTTACCACAATATAATATATATTTACTTTATCTAGTGATTCAACTTTTCTAATCTCACTATTTTCTCATCTGTTTATGTAAAGGGATTTTTCTTCAACACTTCATGGGAGATTAACTTACCGGTGAAGGGTGTTTTGCTGAAGGGGCACGCATTTCAACTGGCATTCCTGATTCAGCTTCATACACAAAGACATAGCCATCTTGAGACCCAACAGCAACATAGTGTTTATTTTCCGCCATACAGACAACATCATTATCTCCTACACACTGTTGACCAAGCCAATCTGGTCGATACATGGTTGTCTTGCGAGTCTTTTTGCTTAGTGACTGGCCACACCTGCCAGTTGGGATGTCCCAGACAATTACCCACCTCCTTGTTGACAACAATATCTGATTCCCCCTGTATGGCTCCATCGTAACACCCAAATGAGGGATTTTAGACAGACTATGAAATGCATACAAGGCTGTACCTGAGCTTTGTGACAAATCAACAGCAACAAATCTGTATGGATGGTGTTGATGGGGAAAATTGCCTGCTTTCCACATCTTCTCAATGGCTTGAAAATCTCCCTTAGTGTTTTTCATCATAAAGACAACATACCGCTCAGATGGTGTCAGAGAAGCCTCTGCTTCTAAACATTTAAAGTTGATATGGACCGAGCATTTTTTGCTGCTGGAATTTGACCTCAGGTCATACAAATGTATGGTTGGTTTTGATTCTGATGTTAGTAAAAGGAGCTTGCTTCTATCCTTGTTCATTGTTATACACATAATATTCTCAGGCAAGTCATTGCATATTATTTTTTGTTCCTTATAATCTAAAACTATTACTTGTTTTGCTTCTTTATCAAACGCAACTACTTTATTCTCAATGGCAAGTAATAGCTTAGAGGCTTTGATATTAATATCAAATTGATACATGAGAGAGTAGGTATCAGAAGACCATACTTTACATTTCCTTGAGTATCCTGCTGTAATTATGTCCTTACTGCTATCAGAGATGACAAAACTCAATAAGTCTTGCTCTTTATTCAAATGTTCACTGTCTTTTCCTTCATCATCAGCCTTTCGTTCTTCAGGTTTAACATTGTGGAAAAATTCTTCCATATTCCAGATTTTGGCTTTGTTGTCTGTTAAGAGTAATATGTTGTCTTGAAAGCTTGTGATGGCCAAAACTAAACAATGGGACCATGAGCGCTTCATAAGTTTTTCCATTTCCATATTCAACAAAACAACATCACCACACTGATCATAAATCAGCACAAATTCTTCTTCCCAGTTCACGGTCCAAGCTGAAATAGTTTTCTCATGATTTAAGGTGTTAACAAACTGAGCATTAGAGAAATTCATTAATTTCAACTTATTGTGTCCAATCAGAAAAAAGCCCTGGGCGTCATTAGGAGAAATTTTCATGTTTACAATTTCCTCTTTTACTTCAATTTGCTCCTCTACCATAAAACTAGTTACATTGCTGAGGATTATAAGATTCTTGGAGGAATTTTCATTTTGACCAAAACATACATGGTAAATTTCATCGCAAGTCACAGCAGAAGCCTCAGTTTTGATGATAATATCAGTTGTGGAGGAAAGTTTCAGCTGGGAATCTGGTGAATTTGTCCAAATCTGAATGATGTTCTCATTCATTGGAATGCCATCTTTATGACACTGTCCCACAATCACTAGTACCAAGTTGTGACAAATATGAAGGTTTGAAATGTTCTGTACATCCTTGGTGTTCAAATGGAAACAATTTTTCAAATCTGCAGTTCCAACAACAGAGATACGGTCATGAATTGATATGGCCAATAGCTTTGCATCATAGGAGCCACCAATGCAGCAGTCCGCTCTCGATATATGACTAGCTATTACCTTCACAGTTGAGGAGAAAATCTCTGATAAGGGAATCTTTGTAACAGCTCCAGTATTGACCGAAACTTTGACTAACATCATTTCAAACTCAGAAAGATAAATCAGCATTTTGCCATCTGAGGTAAGGTACGGCTTTGAGTTGAGGTTTTCACAGGCATATTTCATACTGTCTAAAGTTTTAAGGTCCAAACAAGTCAACGTTTTTGTGTTTTCTAAGCCCAAGCCTCCTGTAACTGTTTCCGCATCCCAATCATCAGTGAAGATACAAAGCTCATTGCATTGAGTAAATATGTGAGATAAATTCCCATAGACTTTGTCTGGTTCTCCAGACCTCTTTGCAAGACATGCATAGGATGGAATTAAAATTGTTTGACGTTGATTCATTAACAAATCTTTTGCCTGAGCTTTAAGATTTTTCAAATTAATATGAGCTGCAGCTTCATTCACATAAGCCAAAACTTTGAAAGCGAGAAGTATATTGTCTGACAATGAATTTTTACAAATAGAGACAAATTTAAGAAGAGTCTTAATTTCTGGGTTGTGGGAAATTTTCAAGAGTTCCTGAAATTCTAGAAGTATTTTATCTGCACCTATTGAAGCTATCTTTGCATGCAAAAATTTAATATTGCAGTAGGATGCACTGAGAGCAAAATTTATATCAATACTTTTAAAACTGCATTTCAAATGATGAGACATGCATTCCAGTTTCCGGACATTTTTTGGATTTGTTGGCTGTGGGGTTGTGTATCTATCAGCACTTTTAATCTCTAGATTCTTTCTTTGTGTTAATATGATGTCTCTTTTGATTCCATCCTCAGATGAATAAATTGAAAATAGCGTCTTGTGAAGATTTTCTCCCTTGTCACCTTGAACATATCTTTCAAAAGCTGCTTCAATGAATTGCCTGTGGTACCAAAATAATGTTGTAACACCCTGTGATTGCCTTTCCACCAAATATTCCTTTATGTCGTAACGGATTCTAGCCCACAGCACAGGAGGAACTCGAATTATACCTGGTACAGGTGGATCGTGGTACTTGTAAATTTCAATTAGAGCCTCGTCAACACAGGAAATAGCGTCCTCAATTTCAATCTCACTCAGTCCATTAAGCCCAACTGTGATCAGACCGAGAGCCGCTTGGACAACTTTTGATCCAAATTTGGCCTCCAGCTGCTCAAACAACAAATTTATAGCACTCTTCACTGATACAGGCAGTTGGAAAGATGACGCCTCATCAAATGATTTCCAGAAGAGGGCTTGATCCATCAAGAGTTTGAGATAAAGGGGACTAGCAGCTTTTTTGAAGGTTTCCAAGAGCAATTTCATTTGACTCTCAGTAATGCAACGATTTTTCACTGCAAAGTATTTTTTCACAATTTCATGACTTGTGTCATCAGACAGAAGGGGTACCTCAAAAAAATTTCCAGGATCAGAAATGACAGTCTTCAGATTATTAAGGATGCCATGCTCCTTTGGCAGAGTCGAAATGATTATTTTCAGATTGGCAGGTAATGTTTGAGGCAGCCACTTCATTGTATAAGCCTCATTATCAGGTTCCAGTTGATCAACAGAATCTAGGAAAATAATCACAGGCATTTTCAAGGCAATGCAAATTGATCTTAAAAACCTGGGTAGGTAACGTTGCAGGCTTTTCATTGTGTTGTAGCCCTGAGGTTCCATTATGGTGTCTGTAATGTCTGCTAATTGTCCACATATACTATAAAGGACAGCATATATTTTTGTGGAATAAGGCGAGGTGCCAAGAAATCGCATGACACTAGTAAATTTATCTGGCATCCAAGAATTCAGATTATTCATTGCCATGGCCATGATGGAAGTTTTACCTGCCCCTGAGAGTGCATGAATCACAAATGGTTTCCGATTTGATGAATCAAGTATATAGGATTTTATTTTCTGCAAGGTCTCCTCTTGCCCACAAAAGGACTGGCATTTTAACTTACAAAAGTGAGCATGATGGAGTATTTCAGCATAAGGAGAATAGTACTCCCTTTGACGGATAAGAGATGAACTTGCTTGGAGATCTTCATCAATTAAGCGCTTAACTCCATTGATGAAATCAGAGCAAAACTGGGTGATGTACTTATGATGACTTTCAACTGAATCTGGGTTGATTCCACCTGATTCCCACAAAACTTCATACTGGTTGACATTAGAAGGGTCGAGAGTGTTTGCAAGATCCTTTTTCAGTGGTGTGAGAAGATTTTCAATTTCTTTATTAATCTTGGTCTGCAGACAGATAAAAAGAAAAGTAAAAATCTATCAAATAATTGTGACAGAGGTTACATATACATGAGAGATACGAAAATGTTTTTGAAATGGTATGAGTCAATGATATCCCTGTTCCTCACTGCTATCTTTTCCTTGTCTCATAAAACATTACCGGTAATTCAACCTCTCTTTGCACCAACGATGGATTTTCAGCTAAATGGTTTCTTGACTTCAAGTAAAGTGCAAAATGTGCTTCACTTTACATTACTACATATTGCAGGAAATTTTGAAGTAAAGTAACTGAAGAAATTGATGACAGTAGAACACATAAAGGTGCGAGATCACTTCCTTAGTTCTCACTATTTTACGACGGGTCTTTAAATAAAAATTATACAGTAAGGTGATGCATTTTTGGAAACTTACCTTAACAAGAATGGTAATTGATGCTCGTAAACACATACACGTACACTATTTCTCTTATCTTTAT
>JAOWAY010086540.1:0-11273 GCA_028565895.1 Goniobranchus geometricus
AGCAGGAAACAGAAGTGTGTTTCGTCGTACTATCAAGGATGCTACGTCCACACCAGGATAAGCAGAAGAAGAAGAAGCTCTTCATGGTGTAATGAAATATGACTGATTTTAACAAAGTTTGTGTTATCGTAAGTAAGCTTGACAGAGCTATTGTGTTAATACAATTTTTGCCAAAATTATTTCAATGTGTTTTTGGTTTTTTACAATACTTTGTCCCCAAAACTGTCCATAATCTAAAGTTTGAAATCATGGTTACTAGGTATCAGTGCCTTTGTAAAACATTGCCACGTGTTTGACCCTCATATACTTTCTTTGACCTTGAATTATTTTTCTTGTGCATTTTATAGAATATCCAGCGAATGTTGCATATCAAGAATATAACATCCATGAGTCATTCCCAAGTGAGTTGTGGCAATATCTACCAAATATAAACTACTCAAGTAATGTCAATGGAGTTCCTCGGTAAGCCGTACAATTTTCTGTGATGTATATTGACTGTTATTGCTTGATTAGTTGTGAAAATTATACATGCCCAAACCGTGCGCCTATTCTTCATAAACTTTTTTCAGCCTTTAGATACATATGTTACTGATAGGCTTTCTTATCTATAACCTTTTTTTTTTTAATGTCAATCTGTATGATCATTCTAAGTCATGTTGGTATTATTTGATAAAGTTTGTGTAGATATGCTTATTTGTGTACACCTACGTGTTTGTGTGAATGAGATATGGATGGAAATTATATAAAGATGGATTTATGTGGCATGGCCCCACACAAACATAATTTTATTCTTCCAGGACAGATGACTTTTTTCCGTTATTCAAATCTAAGGGTGCTAAAACAGTTTATGGTTTTAAGGCATCCATTGATATGGAACTATACCATCTAAGGTATTTTTGATTGAATTTACAACGCCTTAAAGGTAAAGATGAAGATTGCAGTTATATAGCGCTTTCCACTGTTCTAAGAACATTCTCAAAGCACTTTAGAATATTTTATCCCCTAGCAGACATACCCCCTGGGGAGTATACAGGAAACTGTAGCTCATTCAGCACAACAATACCAGCCTACTGCTAGGTACTAATTTAACACTTGAGTCGAGTGAAGCAATAAGAGAACATTTTCTTGCTTAATGGAAAAACACAAGTTGTTGCTGATGAGAATCGACCCCAGGACTTCCCAATCTTAAGATTGATGCCTTAATCATTGAGCCATCTGTGCCGCTATGGATATTGTCTGACTATGAATATAGTTTTTAACCTTCCTTTTGTTTCTAACTTTTGTTGTGTTAATGAATTTGCCCTTCAACTGTTCTGTAAACGATTTTCAGGTCCTTGGCAGCTTTGCTTTTTTTAAAAATTAGATTGCTGTAATTGTTGTCTTAGACCTTCTTCTCTGGCTTCGCCTACCTTTGCAAGCTCTTGCCAACCCTGAACTTTTCAACTTCTACTCATCGCCTCATCATTCCTCTTAACAAAAACATTGGAATGAAAAATTCCAATGACAGCAGATCTGAACATATAAATAGCTTTTACAGATTTTAACTTCTTTCCTAATCATGATGTATATGCTTTCTTCAACAGAATACTGAGAGTTGTTGCCCTTGTTGCACTCAGAGATATTGATTGTGGAGAGGAACTCTTCTCTTCCTACTTTACAATTGTGAAATGACCTTGAGAATACCGATTCAATGCACTTACCTGTGTTTCAATCAACTCCAGTAGCTTGAGACTTCAAACTGCATGTTTTCTTCAGATTTTCTCTTTTTCATATATATCATCAAACCATGATATTCGAAGCCTTGTTTATCTTGACCATGACAAACCGAAAGAAACGAAAGATGGGTGTTGCATTTGGGACTCTTTCAAGTGGCATCAAATATGTTAAGTTTATATCTGAAATAGACATTGAACGCGATACAACTGATGCACATTCAAAACTAATTTGTGGAAGCTGCGCTCACATGATGAAGTCAGTAAAAGAAATGTTGTAAGACCACAATAAGCAATGCTTATGCTCTCATGTGAACCACACAGAAGACATTTTGTGCATGTACAATCCACAAATAATGGATTCTATGCAGTGCCCAAGTCGGACTCAAAGGGCAGAATTGAGCAGTGGCTGCATGTCACATCACGATTCAAGCCCACAACAAAAAATATCACCCAGTCCAATACGTCAGGTATTGGCTGCACATCAGAACAAACTGTTCAAGAGCCACTATAACAACAGAATTACTTACCTGATACTAGTACATTTAGATTCACAACAGTGGACAATGCTGCAAACCATTCAAGAGTCAATCCATCATGAAAATGTGTTATTTTATACATCTACTTATTCTTTTACATTCACAATTACCAAAAATAGGACACTACCAAAACCATACACACATCAGATAGGTCAATGACTGCACTCGTTGCCTCATCAACAGCAGTTAAAATGTGAAACGCCCAAACTGTTGACACTTTCACGTCTTGAATGCTTGTACAAGCCATAACCAGTCACTCAATAAATCTTAAGATCAGCCACTCTCACTTACTTAGATGAGATCTAAGCACTCATGTCATCTACAGAAAATGACTCACAATGCAGACTAAAACAGTTATTTAAAGCAAAACAAAAGGTCAGCCATTGGTTTTACAGGATTGTTACTCACAGAAAAATCACAGCAACAGCCAAAACACTAACCAAATGCTTTTTTTGTTTTGTTTGATGTGTATGAGTAGGACTGGAATTTTTTGGCCCTTTTCAACATATGGGCTTATTTCTGTTCCTTTCTTGTGACCTTGAACTGTGTTCCTGTTTGTGTCTTCAGCAGCGTGTTGTGGACCTCTTGACCTTGAGATTTTTGTCTTCCTTGGTCTATTTCCCTGAATTTCAAGCACCATGTGGTAGAATAGTTGATCTGCCTCGATTTGTTTGTTGATTAGATATTAGACGCTGAAGAGCAACTATTTACCTGGCAGAACGAGTTGATATCTGAGTAAGAGAAGGGGGAATCTAGCAAAAAATCTTTAAAATTTACATGACAAACCGCCAACAAGACATTGAAGCCATTGTCATAGCAGCAGTTACGGACAGCCATACAAATTTCGTTCAATTCTTTGATGATGAACTGATTCCACCTTACATCCGTGCACTCTGCAAAATAGAACAATAAAAGTAAAAGGAGGTTACAACTTTCTCTGTAAGATCTATGGTCTCACAGGCCCACAAGGCTCATACCATTTTAAACAAGCACTGGCTCTGGTGCTTGTCTATCGATGGGGCCGTCTTACGTGAGGCACCAAGTTGAACCCATGACTGGTGATGAATTTGTCGAAATCCCTGAAATGGGCTGCTTATCCTTCTACCAGCAAGCAACCAAGTTGCCTATCTGTTTGAATTTCCAGTGATCTGTGTTGATTCTTCCTGTCAAGTCCTGTGGCCAGCTTTTCCTCTTTAGCCTTATCGTCGCACACGAATAAATTTGCTGCTGCAGTAAGTCGTGAGCCAGTTTGACGTAACTGAAAAAATCATTTTAATTAAAATGGTGGTTCCTCCTCAAGAAAGGCTGTCCGAGCTTCCAGATGACATGATAACCCAGTCCATCGGGCATGTCAGTGTTGTTAGCTTTGCTAGTGTAGAAGTCAAAGTCCAATAGAAAAGATATCGCAGGCGCACCACACCTTCAAACCCCATGGGTGCGGTTTGCCCTTGATGTATTGTTTGAAGTATAATCTTCCACGAAAAGGAGCCATGGCTTCGTCAAAAGATAAAGCAGCACCAGGGTGAAAAAGATTGTTATTAGCTTCCCTCAATGCTTTGATGGCTGGCCTTATTTTGAATAAAGGGTCAAACCTGTCCACTCCACTGGAAGATAGTTTTGTCCGCAGGGTGAAAATATCGTGAAATTTCTTGACATCTGTTGCAAGACATAACATCCGCAACACATGAGACCCTAAAGAGAGGTCAGAAAACCAGCACAGAGTGTAAGCTGGTCATTTGTGAACGCCACACATCATGTTGATATACAAGAAGGTACTAATATCAGCATCTGCCACACGTTGAAGTTAGGGTTATTTTTCTGCCCAGCATAAACATTGGTTTCCTTTGAAATGGTGGAGATCAGTGTTGCAGGAAAAAGTAAATGAAAAAAATCAATCGGTAATGACTCATAGTTCAGATCAAAAGGAGGAGAGTAAGGCCCTGGTACATGGGAAAACATCTCAATTTCAACAGGATTCAGTTCAGAACTCCACTCAAAATCTCCAGTACTGGCATTAGATCTAGCATGTTCCCTTTGACATTGTCCGTTCCACCATCACTGTCACTCCCGCTGCTAGATCTAGACGGTCTGTCACCAAGTTCGCCTCAAATCTCTCACTAAAATCACCTTTGTCGTCTAATTCAACATCACTTTCATTCATATCATCTTCAAAATCATCAACAGGGATCCATAAGTCAGTATCACTGTTAGTTTGAACCAGCTGATAAAGGAAATTGAAAGCCATACTTTAAAAAATCACTTGTCGGCTCGTAGGAGACAGAATGCAATACTGTAAACAGAAAACGAAAGTAGAATCCTTCCAGCTTTCTTTCATCAAGGTCTGGTCTGCTGGATAGCGACTTCATGAGCTATATATATCCTTTTTTTTTTTTACTTCATATTCATTGTTATGGTAAGCGGCCGGCAACAGGCATTACGTAACAATTCATGATCGGGCAGCACAGGGGGATACGGGAAGTAAGTTGTTAACAACATTCTGTACACCAATGTATGTTACTCACCTGAATTCTGTTAATACAAACACAGACAATGATGGCTCTTATACTGATAGTTCATTTTCTGAGGAGAATCATAGACCCAACATATTCAACATTAGCACAAAGACAGGCGCTTGAATTATACTATTCTGACTCTGCACGGCCGACATGTCATTCCTTTTCATTCGCCCCAACCATTGTCTTTGAATCCATTGGCAGGATTCAGAGAGACCCTCGTCGCAGAGCTGCGCAAAATGAATCCATGAACCCTGTGCAAATGTACCACTTCGCGCTAGATCTTGGCCTTTCATTTTACTAAATCATCACATGCCCCCATGATCCTGAGAAAGCCATTCTCAATGGTGTCCATGAGCTGCGTCATGATAGGGTCACTAGATGTAGCCACTCTGACCGCGTTCATGTCACAGACTGGATAACTTCAGTGGCTGGGTCAGAGTATGAGCAAATGTCCTCCTCCTCAGGGACTGTAGAGCGGATGCCGGAGATGATGTAGTGTGGAAGTGAAAGAGGTATAGACGTCATCTCATTTGTGGCAGCATCATCAGCTGGAAGATTCAATAGTACTGGATCTCCTACAGGGTGATGTGAGATGGCGTCAGCTGCCGCATGGCGGACACCTGGGACATGGACCGTGCGGAACTGGAAGCGAAGCGACTTCTTGAGATTGCGCAGCCATGGGTTAAGCATGTGTATTGTCAAGGCATTGGCCGCCGTAGACCTTGAGAAGGGGTTTGTGATGTACAGCCACAAGAAGTTGGGAGCAGCCCAGTGTGAAGTGCCGAGCCTTCTCCAAGGCGCCTAAAACTGCTAGCGCCTCACCCTCCACTGGTGCATAGCGGGATTCCGCTCCTGAGGTGAAGCGATTGCCAAGCAGACGAACTTTCCAACCGGACTTGCAGCAGAAGGGTTTGATGACGGGGCACAAGCAGTGTTTCTGTGGTAACCAAAATCCAATCCCATCCTTGCTGTAGTCAGTGGCCAGGCATGTAGGCTTGGGCTTGTCAAAAATTTCAACACTGCTGGATGTCACTGATGATCAAGGCCTTGGTCTCCTGAAACAGCCGATTGAGAATGTCTGTCCACTTAAACTGGGAGCTTAGTTTAAGCTGGGTTCTAAATAGCAGCATATGTGTTGCAGAGGCGAAGGCATATGAGACCTGGTTTACAAGACCAAATCAGCTGCGGATGTCTGTAGTAATGTTCTTTGGAACTGGGAAGTCGCAGATTGCCTCAAGATATTGAGCGCATCCAGGTATCGAGTCTCAAAAGCTGGCTTGGATAGGTCTGACCATGAGATTTGCAGTATGAGAGCTCCAGTGATATTGATGGAACTACGGTTTGCAGCAGACATTTTCATGGTGACCGGCTGGAGGTGGTGTTGGGAAAGACCAAGCTTTGTCAGGACCTTGTTCCAGCCAGGCAGGATTGGCAGCCAGTGTCGGCCATGGCCTTTTAAATTATACGGGGTGTGGGTTTGGAGAAGGGAGTTCAAGTACCGACATCGCACATATCCTCTGGGTTGGCATAAAGAGAGACGTTGATGAAGGGGTGGGGATTGGATGAGGGCCTCTCCCATATGCCGCAGAGGGCGTTGTATACATGGTGGTCAAAGGTCAGTGCCTCAGAGGAGGGGCATCTGGATCATCAAGGACCCCACAAAGGCTGTCGAAGATGGCTGTGGCATGTCCATTATCCACCTCTGTCTCATTAATGCTCTTGCCATCTTTTAGCAAGGTGCGTCATTGTTGTCGGCATACATTTTCATAGTGATGAAGGATACCGCACTTGGTGCATCGATGGTTGTAGGCGGGACAATGCTTTGCACGTTCCTTAGTGTTTCCCAAATGGCCCTGCCTGTCACAGTGACCAAATGTGGTGGACGTCGTCGGCTGTAATTTGGTATCAGGAGGCTTGGTAGAGTGGCGATTCCTGTCGCTCTGCTTATAGGAGCTTGACATTGCTGCAGTGGACGTTGCTCCACGGTCCATGAGGCAGTCAGCAGATCATTTCCCACTTTCCTTGGCTTCAATATATTGCAGGGCATCTTCTAGGGTTGTATTTCTGTTAGAGGCACCAAGGATGTCCAGCCTGATGTTATCATCCTCCAGCCCCCGTATAAGGGCGTCCCTGACCATGTTATTAGTGTAGTCGCCTTGAGAGTCGCTGTCTGGAGAGGAACATTGGACAACGAAGTTGAAGATGTTGGCTTGACCAGGGAGTCTTGCGCAAAAGTCCTGACGGGTTAGTCGCATTTGCTGGTGCTGTGTCCTGGCGACCATGACATTCTCCTGGTGGACTGTGAGGGATTTGATGTTGCAAACGGCTGTTGTTTCATCACAGAGGGTTTAAGCACCAAATATGCAGGTCAGATCCCTCCTCAAACTTTCCTCACAGCACTCCAAGACCTGAAATACTATGTCATTGCCTGTGAGATGAGTGGCGCGCTTGTAATCTGCCCACCGCTGTTCAAAATATGCCCATTCTGAGGAGGTGCCAGCTGCGGAGATGATGGTTCGACGGACCTTCTCCAGGCAGCTGCTCCTGTGGGTGGGAGCTGTGCTTTAGCAGGGTGGGCAGTGATGCTGTGAATGTCGATAAGCCGGATAAGTACTTCAGTCGCAGTGAAGACTGGCCATATTGCCATGTAGTCTGGGGCAGGACAGGGAATTGTACCATTGCTCATAATTTTGTCAGTATAAATAAGTCTACAAACTTTTTATTGTTGTATCACCATCAATAGCGACAAACTTTCAAATGACCGTACCTGGAATTAACAATAAATTAATTACATAATATCAAAGTAAACTAAAGAACATAATCCACTAAATTACACATAGAATCCCATCCCCCATTTCTGTTTGTTTTGGGTGGGTTTTTTTTTTTTTTCAAGTCTTCCTTAGGGCATTGTGGGTAGTGCGTTGGGCTAACAAGTGAAAGGTCGAGGCTCGATTCCCAGTAAGGGCATTGTGATCTGATTTTTTCGCGGTACTGTTCCTATGGCTGACTCACAGTTTTTGACTAAAAGCCAAAAGACCAATTTCCTTTTGGGGATGAATAAGTGGTAATTTTTAATATATTTTTTTAATTAGCAAGGCATAAGAAACAACTTACTTGATCTCATTAATTTATATGTTGGGTTTTTTTTTGTTTTTAGGTTTTGATACTGGTTCTGTCTTTCAGTAATCTTATACAATACAAGGAGTACTTTATTTCTTGATCCTTTTTCATGTACGTTTTTGTATACTTGAATAGTGCCTCATTGTTTTTCTGTAGTATAAAATTATCCACATTATATAGTGCCTTGGGCTAACGAGGAAAAGTGCCTTAGAATTACACTTATTATCCACCAGTTGACCTTCAAGTTTACCATCCTGTTGTTAACATTATCAATTTCTTCCACCTCTTATTAAAGGAAGCAGTCTAGTTTATGAAGAAGTTCATGGTTAGTATGTGCACTAACTGATAACCACAGTTATTCAAAAGCAGATCTTTTACAAAAATTGCATGCACATACATGAGCAGTTGAAATGTTACGGTACCTACGATAACAGAAATTTAGATATCTATGTCAATTTTTTCTTCAACCACTCCTAGACACATTCACATTATGCTCAGTCTGATAGATCTATTTCCACTGATTCAGAAGTTGAATTGTTTGATGAAAGCATTTTAACTAGGGATCAACTCTAGACTTTCTAGACATTTTATATCTAGATCTGTCAAAGGACTCATGAGTAGATTGTGTTAAAGCACATCATGTCAGGAACTCACTGTGTACAGTAGTTGGTGTTAGATCTAGATCTAAGTCCACCATCTGAACATGACCGGCTCAGTTCATTTAGGGCTGGTCTCATCTCAATGTGGAACTGTGTCATTACTGATACTGATAATTATAGCACTTTATCATACAAAGCATAATGAGAGTAACATTCAAATCATGTAATCACACTTATCTCTTTACAGGTTATCAGGGGAAGAAATTAAGAATATGGCTTAAGTGACTAAGAACTGGAATATATAGAGATACAGTAGGACACCTCTGTTATTGGGACACTCCTGGGAAATTGAAAAATTGTCCCAATTTTCCAGGGAGACACTCAGACCAATGGAAGTATCAGCACTGTGTCCGAGCCAATGAATACATGTATATGTCTTTATTTGGTCTGTTGAGGTTGAATAACTCTGAGCTCCACCCTTATCATTCATTTCGACCTCTGACCAAGAACATGTGGCTAACTTTACAACCTTGCAAGTGTTGGTCATAAAAATGCAAGTGACAGACTGGATGAAATTGCCCTGTCAATCAAAGACATCAGCAATTTTAAAGTGCCAAGCGATAGATTTCACTATGCAGCTTCATCAGCCACTGAGCTCCTTTTAATCTAAGTTTGTCTCATTGCTTCGTGAAACAAGCTGACCGTCATTCCTTGCAAGGTCTTATTAACTTGGTATAGGTGTTAACATACCATCCTCTTGATTTGTCAGTGCCAGAAGAGAATTTTCTTCTTACATAATATGGTTGTCTCATAAAAACAGAGTGTCTTATTCATAAGTAATGAGAGACATTGTGGCAAAAATGTGAAAAATTACATCTCAAATTTCTTTGAAATTCAGAAGACATTTGATAAAATTGTCCCAATTTACTCTGGTTGTTGTTTTGATTGGAATTTGAATTGTTTGGAAAAACTTCTTTTCCTTGGAATTTCTTCCTGATTCCCCGGGGTCCCAATAACAGAGATCGCACTGCATGCAAATGCTCGCATCTCCAAAATGTATTTGCATGTGAAGAGTCCGTAGCCCAGATCTACCAAATGAAAGGAAAAATGTTTTGACAGTAATCCTGTGATCACCAATCCAAAAACGCTTGTGAAATTAAAGAACAGAAATTGGCAGAATGATTATGAACAAAAATCCAAAGTTGCTCAGATGAAGGCATAGATATTAGATGTCATGATTATATTTTAAAAACCTTGATACCCATACCTTGATTATACAGAGTATACACTAACAAGAACAAAAAGGTAGATAGCTATGCAAATTACAGATTTATCTTCTTCATACACATTGTCTAAATTTAAGATTCACTTCAAAGTTCTTTATGTTATGAAAATTGAGTTAGTTGGACAGAATTGTCATCAGCAATTGGCTTTTTGTACCTGCATGAGATTGTGCAAAAAATTATCTTTCATTGAAAAGCTGTTTATTTCAGTACAAATGTATTGCAAGTTATCAATAAATTGTGAAATGAGACTGAACGAAAAATAAAGCATACACATAATGTATTGAAAAAAATCTTATTTGTGTGAAAAGTTATTTGTTTATGTTTGTTTTGAATAAACTTTTTTTCGTACATTACATTTTGTTTTGATGAATGCTTACTTACATAATGCATAGCTAGAAGAGAAATATAAACATTTGTGTGTGGCATTACATCGTATTGTACATGTAGGCTACATATATTATGAATGTGTAAGTGTACCTTTTTAGGGCGCTTTGACTATTAGGTCAGTAGTCCTAAAACAACGAACAAGCAAGTTACTGTTACACATGTAAAAGGTATAGACATAAAAGTAAAAGTGATTCGTTGTATCTTTAGGAAAATAAAACTGCAATAACTGCATCAGCATGAAATTGATCACCCATAGCCTGTAGGTATAGGAGAGATTAGTACAATCAAGGCTGAAAAAAGGTGGATGTTACTGGGAGCAGCAAGCAATATGGTTTAACGCTATTAAAAAAATTACAAATACTTTTTTTTCTGTCTGACAGTATTGGTGAAGAAATAAAGAGTGCCAGAAAGTGTGTGCATTGATTTGGACAATTATGGCAGCCTACGTGGCTCTTTGAATGACTATGAGGAATTCTATACTGTAGTATCAAAGATAACGAAAAAGTAAACAAAATGAAACAGAAATGAGAAAAACTGATACACAAAACAGTCAAGTGAAATGAACAGAGAAGTGAATGGTCGCCAATGTCTGCCTCAGACCTGGTACTTGATGATGAGTATCAAAGAAATATGTGCCGGAGTAATGCAGGGTATGCATGTGGAAACAAGTTGGTCAAATGGTCTGACACACCCCATGGGAGCCAAAAGACCCTGTTCAAATCATGCTAGGGTCGGCTTCAAGTAACATTTTATTTTCCGTTGGTTTCTTGTTTTTGTTCTTTCTGGGTTGTTTTTTTTATTCCTTTATACAATGAAAGGTGTGATGTAAGGGTCAAGTCCTCTGACTCTCCCTGCAGAATAATGCAATTTCAAACTTAAATTATGGCAAATTATGCAGATTTATACCAAAATGAAAAGGAATGCCAGAATTGGAACAAAAACTGAAACGAAAAAAAAGTCACTGGTAAGGATTAAACTTGAAACGATAATTTTATTTTGAATTGTACTTCAAATGTTATAACAGATGGTTAGTTGCTGCAGAGACTCTCTCTCTCTCTCTCTCTCTCTCTCTCTCTCTCTCTCTCTCTCTCTCTCTCTCTCTCTCTCTCTCTCT
>JAOWAY010086651.1:0-17891 GCA_028565895.1 Goniobranchus geometricus
CCCCCCCCCCCCCCACCAAAAAAAAACCCTGATCATTTTCATTTTTGATAGGTATTTACTTTTATCCTCGTAGTTACAAGTCTGTAATTATGCCCAATTTGCAACAGAAATATTAGAAAATTAGGCGGTGTCCTTACAAGTAGTAAAAGACATTGAATTATCTTTTTATTGCTTAATATTAATAGTCTTCAAGGTGAGTCAGCCAGTGATTTAGCATTGACTGGTACAGATTTAGGTTTAAAGAACAAGAATAGCTTAGTTCTGTCTATGCATTAGCATACTGTGCTTCAGATGTTGCCTGTATATTTTTTAGCCAAGAACAAGCAAGCGGAAAAGTGGAAACATGAAGTGACTAAACACAGACTACTAAAAATGGATAACAATACTTAACGATATGAGATACTCAAAACATTTTTTTCAAAAAAGTTATTTAAAGCAACAATTTTTTTTCTTCTCTTTGAATATTTAAAAAAGGAGAGATTTTGTATGGTGCAATAGCCTCAATGTTTCAAAGCGCTTTACAAGGAGTATCCAACAACAGCAGCGCATGACATGAATTTTTAAATTTCTTTAATGAACAAAAATTATGTGACATTAGGGACTTTAGGATTTTCAGTTGTACATATTGATTTGATAATTTTATGTTGAACTATGCCAAGAAAAATTTACGGAATCCTCATAAAACACCCTCAAAAATCCAGCTGAATGTAAATAAGCGAAATGAGAGATATAATTTAACAATAATGGACTCAAAAATACCAGCGACAGGAAAACATTAGTGTCTCAAGACAAGTTGAACAAAGCGGAATTGGCTGTGATAGAGAGAAAGCCCATTAATTTGTGTGTTGTGGACAATCAAAAGCTGCTAGATCTTCATCTCAATCCCTGCTTAAAACCAATAAGTAGTAAACAAGTGAATGAGCCTTATACTGACATTATGAGTATGTTAAAGAAAAAAAATTATATAAAGATGCTCACAACTTCTGTTCTCAGCACATTAATGAGAGCTAAATTACCATAAAGGACATTCAGTTACAGATTTTTGCCTCATGATTTGAAAAAAAAAAAAGAAGATAAGCTTATGTATTTAGGCAAGTCAAGAAAAGAAGTGGTCATTTCAAGAAAAAAAAAGAAAGAAAAAATAAAGAAGCATTCCAACAACAGACTTGAAAATTACCAACAAAAAGCAAACAAAATTGATTAAATCATAGGAATGACATAGACATTATTCAAATTACACGTAAAAATGTATAAGAAAATTCCAATGAAGCATTTGAGCATGACATGCTGAAAATCCCACCTTATTCTTTGTTGCTCGCTATGTTTTGTAATCTGAAAAAACAATGGCCCCATTTTTTTTTCCTGCCTGCCAGTCATTGGGAGATATGTAATTAAATTTATATGTAGTTAAAATAATTGTCTTTCACAAAACTTAAGTTTGATACCAATTATAAATGATCTGTTTGACATGCTCTGAAGGTTGCAAACATGCTTTTGGCTTCACAAATCATTTTGTTTTTCAATTTACTGAAAATGTTTTATTTCTTCTCATGTTTGTTAGACTGTTTCGTTTTTCCATTCTTTCATGGCCAGTGCAGAAATTCTCAATACTTAGATCTTTGGAATTTCCCTCATCATGAGTTGGGTTTGAATGGTACTGTACCAATATTGTTGCTCATAACCTGTTGATCTTCTTCTTAACAGGTTGTACAGAGGCTCTGTGTTTAATCTCTTTTATACTTTTATTGTATTGTATGTATCAGCTAGATGGTGTCACTTGTTTGTGAGAAAGTATATTGAATTGTACTTTGTATAGTCAAATTCCCTCACCAGGGAAAGCAGGTTAATTTTTCTTATGTATTCCGGTGGCCTGGTGGCTCAGTTGATAGAGCGGCTGACTGTCATGCAAGATGGCCCGAGTTCGAACCCAGCTGGGCAGTGGATTTTTTTTCGGGACTCCTATTCACCCAGCAGTATAAATAAGTCGCTAGATCTTTCTGGACTTGCGGAAGTAAAGGCGGCGTAAAAGCAATGGCAAATTGCCACATTATACCGTATGCCTAGTGTAATTAGGGCTCTTCCCCTAATTCCCCTATACTCAGTCATGGGTATAGGACTAACTTTATTTTACTTTACTCCATTCATATAAAAGAGCGGAACCATTGAAATGATAAATTTGCAAACAAAACACACAATATGATATGCACAGATATACACAGGCCCAGAGACTTGTACCTGTAATTCCCAATCTGTAGGCAGGAACTTTACATTACTTGTGGCATTCTTAATTTTGCTTCAGAGGTTATCCAATGTCTGAAAATCGTTTTTTTATATTATATAAATACAATGACCATATCCAAAATTTCTATGTCTGGTTTCTGTAGATTTTTTTTCTCTTCTTAAGTCAGAAAGTGTCGAATAAATGCTATTTTTATTTATTTTTTTTTTTTACATTTCTTTATCAGGTTTCTATTTGTTTTCTTCTCTTCTAGAGTCAGAAAGTAACCAATGAATGCTTAAAAAAAATAATTTTTTTTTGACATTTCTTATGAGATTTCTTTTGATTTTCTTCTCTTCTAGAGGTAGATAGTGTCCAATGAATGCTATTCTGTTTTTTTGACATTTTTTTCTCAGGTTTCTATTGGTTTTCGTCTCTTCCAGAGTCAGAAAGTTTCCAATGAATGCATTTTGTTTTTTGACATTTATCAGGTTTCTATGGGTTTCTTCTCTCTTCTTACATCTGATATCCAATGGAATGCTATTGTAGCGATGGCACTCCAGTTCATAGAGAGAAGGCTTGTCTATTTTGGTCGTCATACAACAATATTTTAAATGGGTGTTGGAATGAATACATGGTCTGATCAGAGAGACAAATGTGAAAAGCTGCTGTAAATTTCAAACGAAATAAGTAGATTTAAAAATCTTCTTTCTGTCTTTTTTTTCTGAAAAGAAAGAAATAATGATTTGAATTAAAGATGCCCTTTCTTTTTGAAAAAAAAAAAAAAAAGCAAAGAAATCTTGTGGATAAAGTACTAAGGGTTTGACAGCACTGACACTGAAAATTAATAATCCAGAAAATGGTCAGAAAAAGGTCAGTGTCATTTAGCTTTGAAAACCCACCAAATTAGCATTGGAAAGATTTTGTGACATACCATCAGCTATCATGGTATGAGTGTGAGGCAGAAGTTGTTGTTTTTGTCTTGGTTGTGTAGACAGGAAAGATAATAAATTTACATTAAAATAGATTTGAAGTTGTTGTTTTTGTCTTGGTTGTGTAGACAGGAAAGATAATAAATTTACATTAAAATAGATTTGAAGTCAGAAAAAAAAAAAAAAGAAGAGAGATTGGGAATGATGAGGGGAGTAAGATGGAGAAACAGAGGGGGAAATGGATGGAATCGGAGATAAGATGTATTTCTATATTTTGGTATATCCTCTTTATTTTCTTCTTTCACTTTTTTTTGGTTTCTTTATTTTTTCCCCCTCATCCTTTCCTTAGAATACTTTTGTTAGTTTGAATTTAAAGGTTATGATAATAAGATGTTCATCAAGGCTCTGTACCACTGCATTACATTCATTACAATAGTACCGTCATTATGATTGCTGAAGATGTTACTACCAGGTAAAAGGAAATGAGGGAGACTTAAGAGAGGGTGTCTGAATAGATTTGAGGAAGATATGATGGCTGTCAGTGTGAGAAAGAAGGATTTGTAAAACCAGGCATTAAATCCATTCTTCTTTTGTAATCTCTGATCCTAAAACATAACAATATTCATTTGGAGATATTTCTATCGCCGTTATCGTTATGAAAATGTTTGTTTATTGAAATTGCTTGTGACACTTAAGACCCTTCAAATTGAAATTACTTGACTCATATTCATAACTCTAACAATGTGGTTGATTTTTAACCTAAAATACGTGATGTTATCACAATAACCATGATCTAAAATTTTAAAGTTAAATTCATGGCATATGAATAATGTATAACTATAAATGTTTATTAAATTTTTAGATTGAAATATGAGGAACAAATTTTGCTAGATAATAACCACAGACTTCAGTTTAAGTTTCAGAAAAACAAAACATAGAAGAAGAAGAAGAAGGAGAAAAAGAAGAAAAGAAAGAATTAAGACACACCAAGTGTAATAATACCCCCTGAATTTTATAAAGCATGTTTTCCTTGTTATTTCAAATGTTCATTTTCTCCAAAGGAAGTTATGGTATAAATTTGTAAAACGTGAAAAGCTCTTCTGATCAGGTGAAATTTCCTTTACGTTATGCTTTGATTTAGCTACATAGGATATGTATGGGTATGATTGCCGAAAGACACATAAAGACAAATAAATAAGAATAAACATATGGGCATAAGAAACAGTTTTTTTTAATTGAATAGAAAAGTGAAAAAGATATACAAAAAAAATCTGACGAAACAAGAAAAATATACAAGAAATGCAAAGATCACCTTTTCATTAAAACGAAAGCAATGCAACTTTTAAACTTCTTGCTTTTGTATTATTTCTTTATATAGCGTGCTTTTACAAATGTTCAAACATACATACCTTAACTTTTTTTGGTTCATTTGTGTAGTTTTACTTATTAGATACATGCATATAGCCATACTTTTTTTTTCTCTCCTGCAAAATAATTTACTGAACAGTATTGAACCAGCCTAACACATTTTTTTTCTGAAGACTGCTTTTTATTATTCACTAAAAAAACAAAGCGTTTCTTTCTTAGTAAGTATCATATAAATCATTATGAAATTAATAGCATAGATATAACACACAATTCTTTTTTCTCTACGCATTTAACTGAATATAGGTCAATGTGTCTCGTATTTAATGCTGTCCAGTATATCATATGTTGTTATTTAAAAAAGACAACAACTTTATTTGATTTTTATAAAGGTCTCATTGTCTTTCAACAGGTCTGTGAGCAGTGATACTGTTTATGCTCACTAGCTCAGCCCAAGCTTCCATCGGACCTGAACACCAAACCATAGACTCAAGAATTTACATGTTTATGTGCCAATAGCCTTCCTTGTAATAGCTAGATATAAATGTTGCTTTTTCTTTCGTAAGAAAATAAGTCACACACTTTTTTACAAACGTCCTTCATGTTGCTAAAAGAAGGTCAAGTGACAAATCTGTATTTGGTTTCTGATCAAGCAGTTACCAGATTTCCCTGATTTAATAACTTCTTGATTTGTTGAAATTCAAAATAATGCCAAGTAGGGATAGAACAATTAAGATTTTGGAAACTTAGCCAGCATCTTTTATTTGGGGTTTTTGCAGAAATATCTTCTATGACTAGAATCATAAGGTTTATTTTAGCTCAAGACATATATATGATTCAAGCAGCGTTTCATACTGGAATTAATACTTTCTGTGTAATTTGACATTAAAACATAATTTTGAAGCTTGAGATGGGCTGCTCCTCTCTTAAAGATTCCTTCCTTTACATGCTGGAGCTTGCTTAACTTTTTATCTAATTTTTAAAATGTTGAGAATTTGTTGTTTGCTTTTTAACCCATTTCCACTAGCTGCTTCATGCCAATGAATGAATGTTTTGAATTTTACAATAAATGATCCCAGTTTATGTTGTTAAATGTTCATCATTCACCTTTGAAAAATGTTTTCTGTATCTTCTATGCTTGGAAAACATTGGCCTTACATTTTTCTATGGGGGTTTATGTTGCCAGAAAAAGTCACTTAACATAAGTTCATATACTTGTCAAAAGCAGTGTTGTGAAAATAGTATTAATAAAAAGCTGAAATATAAATCTGATTATTCAAATCCGGTTGGCTCTCTGACCATAATGCTGGTTTCTTGAGAAATGAATCTTCATCAAACAGGTGCTTTGGCTTTAGCTTCTGATACTCTCATCTAACGCAGATATCATAACACCTCATTTAACCAGCACGGCTATTCCTCCCTCCCCCCCAAGCCTCTTTCTCAGCTGAGATTCTATCGTGTTTCGCTGTGTTTATAGTTTATCCCTCTCTCTGAATTCTGGTGGTTTAAACCAATGCACCATGAAAGCCCTCAATTGAAGTATTCTTTTCATAGCTTATTTGCTTTTCTCTTTTTTTGACAGGAATTCCCTGATTTATTTATTGAGCAAATCTAACCTAGATCACCCTGCTTCTTTTATAGCTTTTCTTTTTATATTCATTAAATTCTTTTCAAATGGTATGAATAACGATGACCTCATATTTAGGTTCCCAGGTTAAGATGATATTTCATTCCCGTAAATGACCAAGGGAATTAATTTGCTTCCTCTTAGTTGAAAAATGTTGTTACTGTAGTCTTGAAAGGATATTTTCATTCAACTCAGAGGCATGGTTCTCGGAATATTCTTTGGGCTTCCAGTATTCAGCATCATTCTTTCAGCTTACTTTAAGATAATCAGAATTTGGTCAAACTAAACATATATTCATTTTGACATTTGAATTTGTGTTTGTGAAATGGTGCTTAGACAGGAATGCGGTGTCTTGCCTTTTACATTGTTTCAGATAAACAAGATGCATAATAAGTTTTGTTTTGTTTTTTGTTTTAATGACATTAACAACGAGTCTCATTTCTTGGTTGCAATAATTTTAAATGAATGTTTTATCAAGTCTCCTGATATTGGATTTTATAGCGTCCATATGTTGTTCTTTCTTTCAATTCCATATCATTTTTATTGTACTTCTTTTAAAAAATGAAATGCTTGAATCTAAAGCAAATAACGGCCTTGGTTCTTATGCTCATCAACTTGAGATCTAGCTGAAGAAGTATTGTGTCAAATTTAATTTGGAAGATGTTTCAAGGTGTTGGAGCATTTCTGTAATTGTTATGTTTGATTTTTTTTTCTTTTATATACTTTTGTATTATCTTTTAGCATTCTTATTGTCTTATTGGATCATTATTATCATTTGTCATCAAACTACCTGGATATGGCCTATCGACTATAATCAAATGACTTGCTTTAGCATGATTTCTTTTTTTCTTTCGATTCATTCAGAAACGAAATACAGTGGGACCTCCCTGAATCAGAAAATCCGGGAAATCAGTACGAAATTCCAGGATGTGGAATTTTTTGTAGATAATTTTTTATTCCTAATGGGGACAACATTCCCAGCAATCAGGCCAATTTTTGAAGTGTTTTGTTAATTCAAAAGAAATTTCAAGTTTAATTTTTTATTTTTTCGCCACAATGTGACACATTACTCATGAATAAGACAGTCTGTTATTATGAGACAATGAAAAGAACAAAGAAAATTCTCCTGACACTTACTAATCAAAAAGGTGCTATGCCAACACCTCTTTCAACCAGTCCATCACCTGTATTTTTATGACCAAAAGTCGCAAGGTTTTAAAAGTCGCCAGGTATACCTGGCTAATGGTCGAAATGAATGTCACAGGCGGAGCTAAAGAGATATTTAACCACAAAAGATCAATCAAATACATTGAGTCGCATGCAATGGTAAGAGTACCATTGGTCTGAGCCTGTCCATAGTGATGATGCTTCCATCAGCCTGAGCCTCAGCCTGGGGAATAGGGGTGATTTTTTCAATCTCGCAGGTGTGTCCTTGTAACAGAGGTCCTACTGTATGACATAAATCTTTAAAATCTGGTATGACATTATGATGTCACAATGTGAATCAATTTGCAGCCAGTTCCTTTGATATTTACTTGTCATCAGAAAAGTTTTGTAGGTTGTTACCAAAAAAAAAAAAACACAAAAAAAAAAGGATAGGAAAGCCTATTTTTCTACCCCTATCAGTTGTGCAATACGCTGTTGTTTTACAGGCCTCATTTACATTTGTGGTGTAAAGATGATTTTTAGTCACAAAAATTACCCTTATGAATTAATGTACAAATCTTTATTTTGAAGGTGACAATCTAAGTGAAGAGAACTTTTTTTTTGTTGCTTGTTGTTTTTTTGTTACTTTTTGTTTTTGTTACCCCTGTTAGACTTCAATTGGAAATAATCAAATCTTAGGCACCTCATTCATTGGAACAATCATAATGTTATTTTCTTATTTTTGTTTACTCCTCACTTTTTTTCTTTACGATCTTTGAAAATTTGTTCTTAAGAAACATTGCATTTATACAAATTTTTAACATAAAATTTCCATAAACATTTAGCTTTAATGTCCTGATCTATGCTTTTGCATTGTATCATTCCATGTTTAGTCTTCAATCCTTGTCATTGATAATCTTTTCAACCAAAAAAACTTATTTTGACAAAGTCATGTTGCTGCCTTTGTTTCCTCCCCCCACAAATTGTTGTCATTGTCAATTTGCTTTCATTATTTTAGTTCATATCATTCATGTCTTTCTCTCAAACCAACAAATCAACATTGGCTTTGGTCTTCTCTATCAGCCCTGTTAAAAATTAAATGTATTTTAGTGCAACTTTGACTTCTAATATTAACTTGATTTTTCTTCCGGGTCTTGTTTTAATCTTATTTTCTTTTGTTGTTTAGCCCCTTTATTGTTCCTAATTTGATGTTGAACTTGAATGCATGCAGTGCTTGATCTTTTATTGAAAGCATTAATTATGATCATTATCTACAATTATTTAATTAGAAAATGAGCATCATGATATTAACAATAGTATTTATAATAATAAGCCTCATATTTTGTGCCCAGGCAGATTTCTGCGTAAAGTAAGACTCAGAAAAACTGGGGTCATTTGATTTCCAATTTTTCAGCTTTTTGCCATTGTTACTTGTAGAATTTTTCTCTGATGATACTTCTGCGTGCAACGTCAGATAATAATTTTTTGGGGGCATTTTTGTTTGTTTGTAATGCGTTGAGTGTTTATTGTCATGGACATGATAAATGCAGGGTTGATGTTTGTGGGTTTTTGTTTTTTTTTATCAGTAAATAATGTTGTGCAGCTAGATTTAGAATCATGATCACGGACTGTGTAAGATCTGTCACACACTGATCAATCCATTGCATTTTAAGAACATTTTGTTACTTGAAGTTATAATATAGAATGAGTGAATTTTTAAGATGACAATTCTTTTAGATGATTTTTTTCCCCCAGTTTGTGACAGGGAGCCAGCATTATAGTTTGTGAACAATTCAAGCTTTGGTGGGTGCAGTTAGGACTGATGTATTTTTCTACATGAGCATTTTCCCTGGTCTGTCTACACATTTGAAAGCCTCCGTATGGAGTAGGTTTTAAAATTTTACTGCACGTTTGTGGATTCAAGTTAAGAAAGATCCTAATTAATATTTCAAATGTTGTACTGTCATTGTCCATTGTCATCCTTTTCTCTTCTTTTTTTTTTCTTCTTTTCTCTTTTTTACTGTTTTGGATCTTCTCTGTTGCACTTTTGAATTATATCAAATTATAGACTTTTTCTTTTCTTTTTACTAGACAGCTGCTAATTCCATGATACTTATCTTGTTTATTCAGTTGTATGTTTATTTTTTGTTGACATATTCCCTCTGTTTGTACTCTCATCTTATCACCATGAAAATCCATCTGAAAAGACAGTTTCACATCTGCTTGTTTTTCCTTCCCTTATGTGCCATGTTACTTTTTTTTCTTTCTAAATACTTTATCCTAGAAAGTCACATTATAAGCCTAGATATTGGAAGGGGGCATTACCAGCACCCTAGAACTGGCTCAACTTTTTGTTGGCTTATCAGAATTTCCCTTTAGCAAGGGTGTGCCAGAATGTAGGTGATATGCCTTATTAAAGATGTATTTAAAGACTTTTTTTTTTTTTAATAGGGATTTAAGTCGTGGTTTTACTTTAGCATGATTCCATTTTACATTACAGCATGGTGAAATGCTTGTCAGAAAAAGCTTGTCTCATAATGTCAGGAACTTATGCTGCTGAGATCACCAACAGAAGATCATTAAGTATACACCACTGGCCACACAGTATCAAAAATTGATGAAAGATAATTTGTAAATGGACATGGTGCAAGAAGAAATTTTCTCCTACCTTATTGAACTCCATAGCTTCTCTATCACATGATCATTGTCAGTTTTTTTGGCAGTTTTTAGATAGATGCCCACAGAACTTGAATACGATACAGGTATTTCCCAAGGATCCAGTGTCCACACCAGTGATGTCCATCTTCAAAGCACAGACTTCTTGATTTGCAGTTGGACACCTTAATCTCTCTTCTACTGACACCTTTCTTTTAGTGACTGAAAAGTTATTCAGGTGCTGACAAGGGTGTGGGGAACCTGATTGTCTTCTCTATTCTGTTCTTATGGCCAGAAATTAGTGTCAAAGGGGTCATAATAGTAACATGTTTTCCGGGGTGCCTAAAATACCTCTGAAAGTGCTCAGTGCACAATTATATGAGTTTTACAAAAAAACAAAAAACGAAATAGGAATAAAAAAAAAAAAAAAGGACAATAGTAAGAATTAGTTGCATCCAAAATTTATGTTCTAGAGTACAATATGAGCACCGTAGAACTTTGTTGGATCAGTAGACTAAATACAGGATATAGAATTACCCAAATGGCTTGGTTATAATTTTCAGTTTATTATTTTCTTTTATAACCTCTGGTGACGTTTTATAATTTTCAGTTTATTAATTTCTTTTGTAACCTCTGGTGACGGTCTGTACCAGTCTTAAAAGACAACAATGATTTAGGGAGAAATAATGTAAGATATCTGGATTGACATTGAGGAATGCTTTTGAACAAAGCCACCCCCAGCATTTATTGAGGTCCTCAAAAGTCTGCAATACTTTTAAAATCTAGGCTATGCCACAGGATTGTCTGAGCTTAACTTGATTTATATGAATTTTCAAGGAAAGGCAAAATATTGCTAGATGATTTCAATGAAAGAATTAAACGTCACAAAATATACATGATAAGGATTTTAAGAATCAGACCTCCGTCATTCAGGGACATGATTTGAATTACAGACCTACATTAATGTCCTATTTGATTTTTCTTTTTTTAAGTGCTATGTAAGATTAATTAAAGTGAGTGTACCTGATTGGTATGAATGGTTTTAGAATTCATATAATATCAGTGTGCTTGGCAGTGGAGTGAATTGTTGTTTTAAGTGTTGACATTCATTGGACCCTCTTGCAAGCCATTTATTCCGTGAACTTCTTCCATGTTTAAATACTTTTTTGTTGTTAGTTTTTTTGTTGTTTTTTTTTTCAGTAGTTTTACAATGTGTTCAGTTCTGGTTTATGTTGTGAACTTTCAACCTGATAAAAACACTGCCTCTGCCTAAGAATTGTGACCTGTCTTTTTGTAAAGCTTTTTTTTTTCTATCTAGAATCTTTAAAAATTCTTTACTCATTGTCTCTATCCTCACCTTATTACATGCATATTTCCCATAAATATGAAGTGTGTATTTATGTATATATATTATATTCTCTCTATGTCCCGTTTGTTTTTTAAACAATTATTTTTCCATTCTAAAGCATGCCAGACTCATACAAGCCCTCTGCTCTCTCTTTTGTTTGAACACACTGCAGGAGGAAATTTGAAACTCTCACAATGTCTTGCTGTTTGCCTGGAGAAATTATTCTGGTCATTTGATAATACCATAACATGCTCCATTCCTAGATTGAAAAAAAACAACAAAACCCACAGCAAAAGAGCAAAAAAAGACCATTTTCAATCTGATTTGAAGAGAAGATTAATTGTCAAAAAAAGATCAGTAAAAATGTATCAGTGAAAAAAATAAGGAAAAAGACTAAAAACAGATTTACCAACGTAAATAATGATTGTATTGACTGTATCACCCAGTCTTACTGACTCAAGCTGTATTTACGAAGAAGAAAAAGAAGATGTTGGGGTAAATCCTCTTACAGGAAGATTGTACTTTAATGAAACAAACCTAGTAGAACTATTGCTAATATCAAGCCACCAGTTATGCTTGTCACACTTTTAGTTCCACATGATCAAAAAATCTCAAAGCATCAATGACAGCAGTTCAAAGTGGCTTGCATGTGGCTGGTTGCATGTTTTATCAATTTTCTTTGGTATTTCAGCTATCATTAACTTTGCCCTTTCTAGTATTTACAGGAATTTTCATAAATAAGGGCAGATTGTGAAATCATATAACTGTAATGATTTGAAGAAGACTGCAAAACTAGCTATTAAATGCCAAAATTAAGGTTAAGAAAGGAAAACCAACAACAATGACAATAACACACTGTAACAAAAGTTGTCTTGTTGTTGGCATAACATGAAAATGAAACTTTTTTCATGCTTGTTTTGGCCTTTCCCAACTTTGAAGATGCTAGAGCAGTCCACCATTTTACAGGCTTTGTGTATTGTTTTTGTCAAGGGTCTTACGCTGGGAGAGCCTTGAAATAACAGATGTAAAAAGAAGGGTAGGAATGTATTTTGCATGGGCATGGCTCTTCACCCTACTCTTCTGTTATTTTCAGTTGTGATGAGGCCTTTGATATACACAATTTTTTTTTTGTTTTGTGCTTTAGTTGGGGAAGGTTTGGTACTCCATAATATGGCCGTGCAGAAGCACCGAGCTCCTTTCAACCTTACTTGAGAAGTAAGCTGCGGTTATATCAGGACCTATCCCGCTTCTTATCACCACATAGAAAGATGCGGCTTGATCATGACCAGATCATCACATGATGAGGTTGATGACACAAACAGTTTATTATGTCGCTCTCCAAGTTCATCCTTCATTTCCAACAATAGGACTAGATACACAAGTCTTATCTACCAAAGGATTTGGGAGAAAAGCAAAATTGGAAAATCAAATTCTTCAGAGGTCGGCTTAAATTCAGGCTTAAACCAGGGCCTTTTTTGGCTCCTTGGGGAAGTGGTACACAGTAGTGACCCCCTAACATCCCACCCTTTGGGAAAATGAAAAAGGGGGGTGAAGGAGATAACTCATGTGGCTTAAGGTCATTCAGAATCATATTAAATCACAACAAACGCCTATGGAGGCATGGTCATAATCAAACTTAAAAAGACAGTTTTCACCATGTCAATCACATGACATGTCTGTTTTACATGCTTTGAATAAACTCCCAAGCAAATGGCATGTTTACACTGACGTTAATCCCTTCCTTTTCATGCTGTCAGTTACCCAACATTTCAATTAAAATTTTTCACTTTTTTTCCAATCTAGTATCATATGAAGTAAGCACTGCCAAGAATATTTAATGTCTACCTGTTGACATTGTCGCATTCCAGCGACGCAGAACAATAGCCCATTGATAGATTTCCGTGCGCAGTTGACAACTGCCCATTGCTCTCTTTGCTTTGATTAGACACAGAACAGCGCCTTTCAGTCACACCTAGACTGGGTTGGGCGAAAAGATGACACTTATCTGTGTACAGGTGGCTAGCAACAATCTGCTAATTGTTTTCAACGAGATGAAAAACAAAAGTGAGAAAAAAATTGTTGATACCTTGCACAATTAATTGGCCAAATCAATCTCTCTTAAAAGCTGGATTTTAGGCAATGGGAGCTGGATCTTAAGGGGCAAATTTATAGAGAAAAAAATTGTTTCACAAGAAATGCAGGATATTAGGCAGGACGGGGTCTGAGTCAGCGGGATGTAAGGCGATCACTACTGTATCCCTACATCACAGCACTCCACATAATGTGAAAAAGGAAGCAAACACATGAACATTTTAAAGTTTCATTAAAGGGTTGTTTTGATGAAGCAGAAGTTGCTGAAATGATGTTTACAATTTGAAATGAGCATTTGAAAAAAAAAAATCCAACTTTATACAATCATACAGTACAAAAAGATTTTTCTTTTTCTGACTTAAGATATGTGATGCATGCCTCAGTGTTTATCTCAAGCTGAGTTTGAATCAACTTGGAATGCTAAAGGCTTTATATCCACAGCACCCACAATCATTGATCATCATTTTCAGCAGATGTGTTTGAAATGCCTTCAAGAGTGCACAAACGGTTTGGTTTTGTAAATGAATTTATTGAAATTGAACATTATTTGTTCTGAAATCAGTGTGTATTACTTTATCTTTAAAAAAAAAATGGCACCCAGTCTTTATTTCAGCTTGACTGCAATTGACTTTGAGAACAGCTACAGCTTTGATAACACGAAAAGACCTTAATGTTCCTCTCAACTGAAACCAGATATATTGGTTGCTTTACTGATCAATATAACCTTTGAAAAGTCTGCCCTTTTTTATGAAATGTTCTGTACTAGGTGTGGTTTTTTTCCTGTCTCACTCTAGTCAGCCTCCACTCCCTGGATCTCAACTTCTTTGAGGGGTTTGGGTTGTGATATGTTTTCTTATTTTGTATCTGCTTCAACAAGGTGTGGTAATAAAACAATTACAAAATTTGATTCTTCTGTTGAAAGTTATTTATCATTGAAGCCATGAGAAAGTTAATGGATATGTATATCTGCACCACGTGAGTTAAAGAATAGTTTTCATGCGGGCCAAAGAACGTTAATTATGTCCCTCAAGAATATCTGATCTGTCGTGTGAATCCAATGAAATTTATTATTTTAAATAAGTTAAAAGGATATATAATATGTCATGTGAGTCAGTATATGCCACCTGACTCAAAAATTAAAGGTCATGTGAGTTAATAGGGAATAGCCACCACGTTAACGATAACACAAGTAATCCATTCTACAGCATGAAAACTATCCTTTTGCGGCATTTTAGACTCAAATGGTATACGTGTTTAGGATTCCAGATTCCCCATCCCTAGGAATTAATGTGAATGGACTTCATTTCACACTAGTGTACTGCGGTGCTAAACTTAAGTTTTGAGGTCATATAACTGGACATAAGGAACTTGAACATCCAGCGCTGACTGGAAATATTGAAGGGACAAGAAGCAGGGGCAGGCAGAGAGTGACATATTTGGAGAGCTTAAATCACTGGATGACAGATAAAGAGCAGAAAAAATAATAGCATGAACTTCCTGAGATTGTTTGAACAGAGAAGTAAATGGTGTGTCATGGTTGCCAATGTCTGCCTCAGATGTGGTTCTTGAGGATGACTCTGGCGCATCATAGATCCCCTTATGTGTTCCAGGTTCCTCAGCCTTAAACGGCCCTACACTTGAAAGCTTCATGCTTATTTTTTTGGTTAAGAAAGCATGAGCGGTTCCTGTCCTCATTCCACACACTTTCAGATTTTTGTGATATGAATTTGATCACCTTGTCCAAGTATTGGCATTGGTCAGTCAAAAGAGATCATTCAAAAAGATGGCATCAGCTGACAGAGGTATTGCACTCAGTTTACTATATCCTGAAAAGCGGAGGGATTGGTCATTGGGTGGACACCTATCAAACTGCACGCTTATTGGAAGAATTATGAGTCAATGCAATAGATTTTCATAACTACCTCCACATAGACAGGGGCGCTTATTTCCATCTTCAGTACATTGTGACCCTTCTTATTGAGAAACAAGCCACAAGACTGAGAATGTCCATAAGTGCTTATAAACAGTTTGCAACAACATTGCAATTTTAGCAACAAGTTGCTGCAATGAAGATTTGAAATGGAGTTTAGGCCGACAACTGTTCACAATGTCTGCAAGACAGACAGCAATAAATGATCACACCACCCTGTCGCATCTTCAAACCAATCCTTCTCAACCTCAACCCTTCAACCTTTCCTCCCCTACCCACGATTTGTTTTGGATTCATGAACTTGACCATGTACATTCGGCCTGAGAAAAGCAAGTACCTTGTGTGCTCTATTATGAGTAATTATCTTGAATTGCTTTGAAGTTTAGGAGCATTGACAATATAGTTCAATTTGTCAGATGTCGATTTGCATCAAGGCTTGACTTAACAAAAGGCAAAACTATAGAGGACTGCATTCAAATTAAAATTGCCTCCTAAATTCCTTCTCCTTCCATGGTTCACTTAGACTGGTGCCATAATTAATGCTTTATCATGAATACTGTTATAAGGTAAAAGATTAAAACGACACCAACAACAGTTTTTCCCCCTCTCAGAGGTATTTATTTACCATAAATGATTTTCTCTTTACTTTCTTGGCCTTTTAAAACAAATCTTAATCGTAAATTATTGGGTAAAAAGAAAATCAAACTGTCAATGGGAAATAAGAAGAAAAAAGTTTTTTAAATATTGATAACAAACTTTGAAAAAGATTTTTTAAGCTAAGACTGACCAAAAAAACAAAAAAAAAACAAAACAAGAAAACATTTAACAAATTGAGTAGAAATATTCAAATTTGATGTTTTTGAAAGGAAATGTTGTTACTGCCAAATCCTATCCATAAAAGTAAAACTTCATTTCCACAAGTTGTTCAGAAATTGCAAAAGAAAAACCAAACAAAAAAATCCCCTTCAAAAAAGAAAACTTACCATCCAAAAAGAGTCTAAAACAAAAAACAATGCAAGAACAAAACACAGAACAGAAATAAATGCAAAAGCAGAAACTGCATGAGGGCTGAAGTCCTTTTTTTTAAAAATATGATTTATCCTGATTTCAGGTTACCACAAAAAATAACCAGTTTAAAAGTTGCAGCATGATGTTTTGGTAGGAATTTTTAATATTATGCCCTTCCTGACGGAAAATCTGTAAATTTGTGTTGAATCCAATCAAGTTAAAGGGTCTAAGTCAATCTGTTTTCTTGTGCTTTCTAGAAAGTTCATGAAGACCAATTTAGATCGATGATGAAGAATGACTTGTGTTTTTCTTTAGTAACGTTAAAAATATTTCATAAAAAATTTTATAAAAAAGTCATGACATTACACGATAGCAAAACTGAGAAGGAAAAATTCACAGGGATGAAGAGATTCATTTGAAAAGAATGCACATAAAATACAATCTGTGAATATTGTTAAAAGAAGTGATTTGGGTTACTGTTGAACTGTCACTCTTTAACATCAAAATTTATTTTTTGAAAAAATTGCTTTCTAAAACAACATCCTGATGCATAGATCTTACATGTCTCTTACCAAGAAAATCAGTTCAAATCAGAATACACAAAGTATTTCATATATTGTATTCATCATAAAGCCCAAATACAGAAAAATACCAGTACACAAAAGGTGTTTGTATTCACATAATATGCTGCTGTTGACTCCCATTAATTGTATTTGTCATAATTAAGATTGCATTTTTAATGGCACAAGAAAGCCATATCATTAGTGCTTATGAAAACCCTTAAAGTGCACAAGTATCTTTTGTGTTGAGAAATTAAGTTACAAATCTTATTCATGAATAATGTTAATGGACCAGGAAATCCTTTTTCAAACATACTCAAGTCAAAATATAACAATAGATGTAAATAAAGTAAAATAGACCAAAGAATTTGTGGCTCTTTCTGTTCCAAAAGAGTCAGTTGTAACAAACTGTGCACTAATGAAAGAAAGAAGCTGAGAAATGGACAACACAAAATATTACACATGAAATTATAAGTGCACTTAAATTGAGCAAATCAATGGAGTGGAAAAAGGAGAAAAAGATTTTCATAAATTGAGCTGTAAAGTTAGAAGGGGTCAGTAACACTGGAAATAAAGAAAACTTAACGTATAAAATTAGTATACAAGAAATCTCAAAAGAGAAAAACAAATAATTCATATGAAGATCTTCATCATAGACAAATGGACGGAATAGATAATATTTATCACAAGAGCATTTGCAAAAAAAAAAGAGTAAAATCCAGATGAATATTTTTTTCATATAATATGCATAATGTATTAACAATATTGTAAGAGGATGTCCTTACCATGTCTTAAAAATGGTTGGAAGTGTCCACTATTACCTAAGACCCTTATCATTTGATATCCTTTTTGAATAGTTCGACCATTACCCAATGGCTCAGATAACAACAAAAACAAAGAATGGCTTTAATGTATTTTAAATGAGAAACATAACTGTCAATCCATGTGGGATTTATTGATCCCAAGTGGCAGTAAAAGACAACGATTATCTTGTTTGTATATATATATATA
>JAOWAY010086652.1:0-11273 GCA_028565895.1 Goniobranchus geometricus
ATTGTCTGAACAGAGAAGTGAATGGCATGTCATGGTCGCCAATGTCTGCCTCAGACCCGGTACTTGATGATGATGATATAATGATATATTTTTTTGTATACACATGTCTGAGCGTTCGTCAATATGTGGTAGGTTGTTCATACCTAAATTCGTTTCCTTTTGCAGCAAAACAAGCCATGATAATGTGCTTTTAACATACTAATATAATGATGTTTCAGGTCAGGCAGCAGACTATTGCTGTTATTGATTAGATTTAAGTAATTTTTTTTTTTCAATGTCTTTTGTCCTGAAATTAATATGTATTTTCATTATAATACATGCACTGTGATGATTGTGCCCTTTTGTGAGCAAATTCATCGATGGAATAGGGGCCTACATGCTGGGAAGGTCACCCATGTAAATTAGAATAGATATAAAAATATTATTAATGATGTATGGTGCTTTGTCAAAAATTGAGACACACATCTTGAAAAGTTTAAAAATAATATTTGTGAGCCATTGAAATTTACATTTATTAACATAATTTGTGTTGTTCATTTTCTTGCTTACTTCATTTTCGTTGTAACTGGTTCTATTGGCCATTTTTGAGGCTTTAATTAGATACTTCAGATAAAGCTTTTCAGTCTACATTGACTGCTTTCAAGGATATGCCTAATTTGGTGAAAAGAGGAAATCTTATGGCACATTGGATATAGCACCATTTATGCTTGAAAAAAAAAAGAGAGAAAAATAGGTCAGGCAAGAGAAGCCCACTGTCTGTCTTGATCAATGCACAGCAGTTTTTTGTGTGAACCAAGTCAGTTGAGGGAAGATTGATGGATTCCAGGAACTCCACAGTGTTTCTTTGTCATTACTTCTTCTAAGGGTTTTAGTTGTTACTAAGTTGTTACCAACCAATCAATAATAAAAAAAAAAAAAAAAAAATTTGGAATGATGAACGACAGGTATATTTTGGTGATCTATAGCAGTTATTATAGATGCTGTGAAACCTGCCTTAGATGTCAAAAAGTAGACAGTGACCAGAACATTTAGTATAGACACAGGCAATGATATGATCAAAACTGAGGACAGCATATGTGTTGTCATTTTTACAATTTGTAAATGTTTTAAAGTTGTCTACTAAGAAAGCAATGTTCGAGAAGACATTTCTGCATGCATTAGTATTGAAAGATGAAAACATATCAAACTAACGTTTTTAGCAAAGGTCAATTCAACACAAATGTAATTTGTGTGTTAGAAATCTAATAAACAGATTTGCAGATTTTTGAATGTTTGAAATGTATGAAAATGATGCAGCTAAATTTATCATCATTGTTCTATGCAAAATAAATACTTAATCGTAGGCTAGCATTCTGAGATGTTCATAATTTCTTGTTTTCGTAGTCATCTACATTTTATATGCTTTTGGTAATCATTACATCTTTTCTTACTTCATCTTGGTGTACATTTGGAATTGCCAAATGTCAATTTATACTCTAAGAAAGTGAAGGCCACATGCAGGACACTGGCAAACAACCACATGCATTGAATTTCAATAAATTTTGGAAAGTTTAAACCTCTATACCTTATACTCCATTCTCATTGTTTAGAATGAGTCTTACTACAAGAATGCTACCAGTCAGCGTATCTCCCAAATCACAGTACAGAAAATGCGCTTTGCGAGTTGTAAATGACTTACAAAAGTGGTAATGATAATAATAATAATAATAATAATAATCATAATAATGATAATAATAATAATAATAATAATAATAATAATAATAAAGATTGGACCCTCATATAGCGCTCTTTTCACCCAGGAGTGAACAGGGTGCTTTCCAATTAAACATTTACAAGCAGAGTAAAATCCATACACTGCATACTTAAAATTAATAAATAATAGACATTATGTTAGACTTAACCATTTCCATTTAGATACATAATACCAACAACATCTACTCATTAAAAGGGTCATATTAATTTTCAATTTAGAATAAGATAAAAGATATTGAAAAGCTTTTCTAAACAGTTCAGTTTTCAAATTCTTCTTGAAGATATCATAGGACAAGCTAGATTTGTTTCAAAAGAAATGTTATGATATGATACGATAATTGTTTGAGGGCTCTGAAATAGGTCGGTGACCTTAAAATGCCCTGTTTCACAAATCAAATATAATTGATAAAAAGAATTATGAATGATAATGGTAAATAACTTTTAAAGGTATGTATTCATCATGCATCATAAACATATTTCAAACCAATGGCAATCTTGAAACCTTTCAAAGAGCTTGAACTTTTTGTTTTAAACTTGAAGCCATTCCATGTTTTCTTAGTTCTAAATATTACAAAGTTTTGTCTTATATGTGTAGAACAATACCTGACATATATTTTGAATTTGTCACCCCAGGTAAAATTTACATGTGAAAAGTAAAAAAACTGCTTAGGGTCTAAATTATCCGTTTTGTGCATTATTTTATACAATTGAATCAAATCACCCCTTATCCTCCTGTACTTTAAAGAAGGTAGTTTTAGACATTTCGGACGTTTCTCAATGTTGTTCCATGAAAAAGGGCACTAAATCTGAAAGACCTAAAACTGAATTTTGAAAACATTTTCTGTTCAAGTAATTTCTTGTCTGCAGATCTTAGCCGATGGTCAGGTTTATATGGTGTTAAAAGTTCTTGTATATATTTTGGGGACTTGTTATTAAAAGATTTAAAAGTCTGGCACAGAATCTTAATCTCAATGCGTTGTCTCAGTGGCAGCCAATGAAAGGATTCAAGAACAGGTTTTATATTCATGGGGACGACTTAATTTTGTCATCCTGGCTGCTTTATTCTGGACTTTTTGCAAAAAATTACAAAAATCAATTCTACTTAAAATCAAAGATGACATAAGCATTTTAGTTATATCCTGATCAATAAATTGCCTAAGCCTACCTAAATTTCGAAGATTTTACATTGAAACTGGTCACTCATCGAAAGGGAGCTGTCAAAGATGACAGAGATGACACCCAAATTCCTGACCTAGTTAAATGAGTCATTGATATCAATACCTGCAATCCTAACTGTGTCTACATAGGACTCAAATTTCACTCTGGCTTTCTTGAACTTAATCACATCTGTCTTATCTTCATTCAATTTTAATTTTGAGGTCATTCAGTCTCACTTCTTTTAAACATTTCTCTAGTCGTTCAATACCCTCTTGCTCAGGTGACAAAGTAAGGGGTACATAAATCTGTGTGTCATCTGCATAGAAGAGAAGATTTGAGGAAGCAGTTAAATTGCTTAACCGGTGAACATACAAAGCTTAAAATAGCGGCCCAAGACCTGACCCTTGAGGGACACAAAACGTTAGAATAAAGGATTAGATTTGTACTGTCCTTTTACCATTACAGGTTGTGATATATCAGTTAGATAAGACGAAAACCAGAGCAAAACATTTCCATTGAAGTCAAAGACTTTTCTGGAGCTGTTTAATAAAATTTCATGATCAATGGTGTCAAAGGCAGTACTCAAATCGAGTAAAATCAACTTAACTGAATTTTTATTTTCCATATAGTTCACAAATATCATTAAAAACTCGAATGAGTGCTGTCTCGACACCATGTATGTCTGTAAGCAGACTGGAATTTTGTTTATAGGTTATTATTCATAAGAGGAGAATGGACTCTTTTAGAAATAACTTTTTCTAATAATTTAGACAAAAAGGATGTAGGCCTATTCGACACAGGGCAATAGTTTTTGTACCGATTACAGTCCAACAATTGTTTTTCAAGTAAAGGCTTGATGATTGCACACATAAGGCATTCAGGTACATCAGCAGAAGAAAAATTGGCGTTTATAACGTCCACAAAAACAGGAGCAAGGCTATGTGCTGACTTCTTGATCAGCCAAGTGGAGGCAGGATCGAGTTCACAGGTCTTATTCGTTGACGTTCTCAGTTGGTCCAAAATTGCCTGCTGAGTAACATTTTGAAACAAATTTAAGAAAATTTTGGCAACATCGTCGTTGGCAGAAGTGATGGATTCCTCTCTCACCGCAGATGATGTAAATGGTGAAGAGTCAAGTATTGATCTGATGTTTGTGATCTTATTGTCAAAATATTCTGCAAAGTCATTTGAAATCATTTGCAAGATCCGAGAAATTTTCGTCGTCTGCTAACTTTGAATCACATTTTTCTTTGTTGACTGATCAGTTTATTGATTGTTTTATATAGATTTTTATTGTTAATTTGTTGGACATTATTTTAGCTCTTATAAAAGCTGATCTAGCTTCCTTTATAATGGGATTTCTATTTTTACGTAAAGTTTTATATGTTTGTTTATGAATTTCAAGTCTTGTTGATTTTCATTTGTTTTCAACAGCTCTGAGCTCTTTCTTTTTATGCGTTTTATATCATCGTTGTACCATTGTGTAATCTGTCTGATAACAATTTTTTTTGTTTTCAAAGGGTACAAAGTATCAAGAGCATTCCTCAGTATATCATTATATGCGTTAACTTTATCAGAAATTGACGACGCCCTGGTCACTTGTTCAAATATTTCTGAGGCGGTCAATATTTAGCAGAACTCTTCAAAATCAAAGTTCTTAACTTTTCTGAAAGTCATTGTTGAGTATCGAATAACCCTTTTGACCTTTCAGCGGGATTTGATACCATTGACCATGAAATTTCGCTTGAAAGACTGCATTCAGTCTTTGGCATCTCTGATGTAGCCCTGAAATGGTTCTAGTCATATTTAAGAGATATATGGCAGTATGTTACCGTATAAAGCTACAGTTCAAAGAAACAGAATCTCCTATTTGGAGTTCCACAGGGATCAGTCCTAGGGCCTATTCGATTTACATCGTACACCTTTCTCCTCGCAAATATTATGAGAAATCATTCCTTGCAATACCATTTGAATGCAGATGATATTCACCTTTACAGCACTAACCTGGACGACCCTATTCCTTCAAATGTACGCAAAAGGCAAAAACTGTATAAAGGAAGGAAAGAAATGGATGAATCCCAACAAATTAAAACTTAACAGTGAGAAAACTGAAGTCATGATTTTCGTAAACAAAATATCAATTGGTACAAGTACAATTAATAGCATAAAACTGGAAATTGAAGGAAGTGTAATGAAGTGCACTGATCAGGTAAAGAACTTAGGCTTTGCATTGGATTCAGAAATTTTAATGGAGGGCCAGATCAGCTCTTTCTGGAGAAGGCTTTTCCTTGAACTTAAAAATATAAGCAGCATAAGACCATTCTTTTCAAAAGTTTCCTGTCAAAGAATTCTTTCTATTTATGAACTGCTAAAGAAAAGCTAAAGCACATGCAGACCATACAAAACAATGCTGCCCGCTTGGTTCTTGGCAAATGCCAATTGGACAAAGCTAAGCCACCTCTCAGAGAGCTACACTGCCTTCCTATTGATCAGTGGGTGTAACATAAAGCCTCAAGTAATATATGTAATTGTCTTTAGGGCTCCCCTCTGAAATATCTCCTGGAGCTCATTGAAATAAGAAAATATACTCAAAATTTAAGATCATCAAAAAATCCACCTCTGTTAACCGTACCTCGTGTGAAACTCAATGCTGGTACATGTACACATGCCTTTTCAAATATTGGCCCCAAAATTTGGATTTCACTGCCGATAGAATTGAGGAAAGCTGAATCTCTGGAGAGATTTAAAAGGAAATTGAAAACACCTGTATTTGTTCAAACCTTATAATATCCTGATCATTCTAAAACACAATTGTACTTTATCTCTCTTTGTCCATTTTTCTACTTTCCGTACAGTGGAGAATTTGCACAGTGCCTAGAGCTTCTACTTTGGGAGATGACAGGGCTCAAGAAATGTATATTATTATTATTTAATATTATTATTACTTTTCTTTACTGTAAAGTATGCACAAGCTGGTCATCTTAAATAGCCAACTTTTGTGGCTAGGGGCACAGACGATTCCGAAATTATCAGGATCTAAGCCCAGAAGCCAAACTCTTATACTAGGTGAAAGAATTAAATGAACTTGATTGCTCCTCCTTTCTTTTAATTTTTCAGGAAAGATTTTGCCTTCTACAAATGTGTTTCCCTTTTGGAGCAGTTTCTGATTCAGGAGCACATGGTTGATCTCTTAGACTCATACAGTTCCTACAATGTTCCACCTGCTAACCAACAAAATATTGATGTCGAAATGATTGTAACATCCTTATCATCCCTACCTGAAAAGATGGCAAATAGACTCTGTCTTGAGAATAGGTAGTAAACAAGTTTTTGAAATTTAAAGAAACAACATACCATTCACTTGTTTAGGATATTAGTTTCAGAACTTGTTTTATGTAATACAATATATGTATTTGCCAAAAAATACAAAGCACTTTTTAGTTTGGCACAAGTCAAGATTTATATTTTTGAAAATTCATTGACATACATATGAATGAGGTTTATTTACATTGTCATGTGGTTTTGCACATTGTTGCATATTTGTTTTGATTGAAACGAATAACTTTCAAAATGAAAGAGAAAAGTTGCAGTTTATTTTGCGCAGTAGTTAAAAAAAATGAAGAAATATATAATACGAGCGCAGGTGGACTATAGCATCTTTAATAATACGATGTAAATAGATGTAGACATCAACTGATCAACAATCTATCCTCATCTACATTGTAGAATCTAGATCCAGAGAAATCATTTCCTATAGTTTTAATACCCATCAACCAGCGATCTAGACCAATTTCTGCAGGTTTAATAAATTTGTATCTAGGTCTAGATTTATCTTGGAAGTTTATCTGGCCGTACATTGTCTCAATCATTGATGGTTCACAAAGCATGAAATACAGCAAGATGCCTTGCTGGGAGGAAGTGGATGGTTTTAGTCTTGAGTTTTAATATCTTTTTCATTAAAAGAGACTGTTTCTTGAGCTTCGCTTATACGGTAATAATAAGATTATAAAAATGAGCTTCTTTCTAGACCTAAGTAGTAGTCTGTTATATAATGCCCATGTTCTGACAAAGATAGTAAGCTTCATGCAAAATTTGGAGTTTGTGGAGTGTGTAGTGTGGTTGGTATCTCAAAACATTCTTTGTTTATGACTATTATCATGTTCATGGGTAAAATGTATGAAAGTGATTCTAATATTTCCTTGTCAACTGATTTCAATTTCAAGGGATTATAGTAGTAAACTTAGGACAAAATAGTGTTGTTCAATTTTACATAGATGGCAAGGCAAATACATTTCTTTATATTTGTGAATGTATATTTGTAATATATTTTTGAAGAAAGCGGCTGCTGTCCAGCATACAGTATAATGCCAGACAGCAGTTATTAAATCAAATTGACGAGTAAAAATAAAGAAGACTAGGAACTGCTCCAGTGCATGGTAAATCATTCATGTCTTTGAGGAACACTAATTTTTGTCTTTTGCTCAGCATTTTATATGACATTAAACAACTTCATGTAAATGACTAATTTATTTGTAATTAAACTTCATCATCTTTTCATGTTGTGAGTGACCAGAAGACGTTTGAAATGACCAGCACTGAATTGAGTCCTAGTGTCTCAGTTATTTATTTAATAAATTCATTGTCCTTTGAATGATAATAGTTTGTGAAAGCAAAGCAAAATTCATGTTATTTAGATCCTAATGATAGGTATCAACTTTTAAAATATTCAATGAAAATAAATGCATATTGTCATATCCTGTAATTTAAAATTCATTGGTACTGTAATCACACTCAATGCATTGTACCATGCTAGCACAGTTTGCCCTTCAGTAGTGATGAATCAGTCTTTGTGTAGCATTATGTAAGTGGACAAAAGTATGACAAATGGGAAGCTTTAGTATTGGTTTCTTTGCCAGCTCTCTTATTCTTGAACACACATTTTCACACAAATACTATATTGGTCAATAAGTATAATGCAAACTCTTTCTTCCCTCCCATATATTTTCAGTTTTCTTTATTTTATGTTCATAATTTGATAAATAGGGCATAATTATTATACTATTATTGATCAGTGTTTTTGAAGGCTTTGTTATATATGAGGTATTTTGTACTAAACGTTATGAGGGAGAAAAGATGTGGGATTTAAAAAAAAAAAAAATTAATTCCTCTTTTAACAGGCCTGTTATGAATAGTTTTGACTGTTGCAAAAATTTATGTTGATGTTCTCTTATTTCTTGTCTCCAGTAATACCTTTCTACCCCAAACCTTTATTCCTCTTCTTGGCTTTTCCATGAAAGTTTGTCTTCAAAAATGCTATGAACGCATATTAAATGGGGAAGATGTATCTCTCCTCATGTTGTCAAATCTGGTTGGAAAACTTTGTGCTGTTGGATATTCTGGTAAGACATGTGTGAGGGGATTTTTCTTTTTGTTATATTTCCAATTAAATTTCATTACAGCCACACTGGCAATACGTTTATTGGCCTTTAGAAGTCATGACAAGCTGCTTAGTGCATCTTCCACTCTGATCTTAAATGGAATTTTTTAGAAAATAGTGCTAGTGCATATGCTTACTTTCACACTTTTAATTTAAGTTTTTGAGCTAGATTTTGTAAAGCTTTCATTTTTGTGACTGAAACTCTGTTTCATAATTTTTATCTGGAATTTCAATAGGTAATAGCATGGCCATGGTCACAATTTTACAGGAAACACAGCTCATTGAGATACTGCCATTTGTTTCAGGACATGAATGTGGCCATTTCTTCTTGAAATCACCTCCTCATTTTTTCTTCACACTACCCTTTCTCATTTAAGGTCTTTCTTTTTGCATTGAATTTATGTTATAAATATCCATGCATATCATGCAAATGTGAAGGGTGAACAAGTTTGATTGTAAAATTATATTGGTTACATTTATTTTTTTCAGATCTCCTTTTGGATACTTTGTTGCCACATTTATGTATTAAAGTTCGTTCAGATTTCATTTGGTGTCGTATGTGTGAACGGCTTTTTTCTGGTGTACCAGCAAGAAACCTAGAGTGTGTTGTTGGAATTCTACTGCATAAAATTCCTTGGTAATTTTACTTAGCTTTTCCTTTTTTATGATGTCTCTTAACATATTCATATTTGTTATAGTCAGAACTTTGCCAGAAAGTTGTAAGCTTCTGGTTTGACAGATATAAAAATTAAAATGTTTATGGGTTACAGAATAATATCTATTATAGAGCAAGCAATTATCAATAAATTGCTTTCAAGATGTTATTGAGAGTATGCCTGCCCCTGGCTCTTCACCCAAGATCTACTTATTTTATAATAAATTGTTACATATTTAGTTGATGAATCAAGTTTCTGACATTTTCAAACATATTCTATTCTCCTGTGGTTTGTTAGGTATGAGTTGGTGGCGAAGTTTCTGGGAGACTGTGTGGTCCATCATAACAACATCAAGTTTCTGATCTGTACCAAGTTACTTCTTCATCGATTTTACTCAAACCCAGTATGAAAAAACATTGACATTAATATAAAATCAATTAGTGTGTATTTATATTTATGAATTTTATCTGTTAGAGTGCAATTTTTTTTCAAATATTTGAGTTCATTACTTTTTCAAATTCGAGAATACTATGACTGGCCAACCTCTCATTGATTCTAATGACTTTTGTTATTATTTCTTTAAGCAGAAGATTTAGAGCCAAATGATGAAGAGTCGTAATATGTCAATTTTTATCTTCATGGCTATTCCATTTTTTTCTTAAGATGTAAATTCTTTAAAAAAAAAAAAAACCCATCAAAACAGTTAACAGGCAATCCTGACTATTACTGTAAATGTATTTTTATCCCCTTTCTCAGTGTTTTTAAGAAGATTTTGTCTTGTGCTATGTAAGTCTGATTGAAGCATTTCTTATCTTGCTGGAAATGTTTTGTTTATTTTGTTGTAAAACATTGTATTTTGAAGCTTTACTTAAGTAAAGTCTTATGAAAGTTTATGTATCCATTTTATGTTTATAACAGAAACTTCTACTTAGCAATATTGTTGGATATCTTTCATCAAGCCATACAAGAAGGCCTTTGTTGAATGAGGTAGGTTGGAAAATCATTCTCAAACCCCATCTATAAGGAGCTGCGACCTTACTTTATTGAATTATGTGTTCTTCCTTTTTTTTTTTCAGTTTCAAGAATAATACTGTCACTGTGTAAGTTAAACTGCATAGGTTGTCATTCTTTGTCTGCGGGTAATTTGCTGTGGGGCATTTTTCAAGTTGTCTGAGTTACTCTTACATTTGACAGAAATTGACATTTTGTTTCACAGTATTAGAGTATTTGGTAAAAGTGAAAATTCCGCTTTATAAATGTTTTAATTCCAGTAAAAAGAACTGTGGAAAAAAGAAGAAAGACATTTGGATCACAAGAACATACAACTTTTACTTCAAGAATATGCTTAGAATTCGGAGAAAACCCCCCTACTTATCTGCAAAGAGGAAGACAAAAATTTCATTTTTTTTGCTTTGTAGTTATGCAACATTTTTTTTTTACTTCTGTCTCTGTCTTACACATATCTTTCAAAGTTGTATGTATCATGAATGAGAAAAGCGTTTTTATTGCTTTTATTTTTACTTTTCTCCTAGGTTTGTATAAACCTCTTGAAGGTCTGGGGCGATGGCAGCTCCATAAAACACATTTCAGCTGGACAGCACAAATACATATCATTTGCCTTGATGCTGAGCATCAGTGCATTAAATGACCAGGAGAAGCAGTCCAGAAAAGATGGTGATTTTATTTTATTTCCCATTTCCCATTTGCTTTATAACTCTCTGGAAGTCTTATTACAGATAACTAAGGACATGCATAGAGCACCTTTTGATAAAATTAATGCAGTCATCATTTGAGGAAAAGATTTTATGCACTGTTCTTAAAACTTCTGAAATGAAATGAAGGATAGGATATTCTGTAAGAACTATTTTCTTGGTTGAAATTGACTGAATTATTTTTTTTTATTATGTGTTTGAATTTTAGACATACTTCATATTTTGATGCCTGGAGTGCAAGCTCATTTGGAGAGTACTGACCATGAGATCAGAATGATTGGAATGTCCGTGGCAAAGAAAGTCATATCGAAGGTTGATCCAAATGGCCCACAGCTGGAGTTTGAGGTAGAAAAAAAAATATGTGTCAATGTGAAATGCCTGTGTCTGTTCCTTTATTTGTCTCTGTCAGACCATCCATCTGTCGCTCTCCCCCCTCTCTCTCTCCCTCATGATGTATGTGTGTGTGTCTCTCCTTATATCTTTTCTTTCTATACCCTCCGGCCTCTCTCTCTCTCTCTCTCTCTCTCTCTCTCTCTCTCTCTCTCTCTCTCTCTCTCT
>JAOWAY010086872.1:0-11272 GCA_028565895.1 Goniobranchus geometricus
CAGAAACATAAAACAAAAAAAAATTAAACACACACACACACACACACACATACGGGCACAGCTGCAAAACAACTGAAAAACAATAGAAGAAAAGAAGAACAACAACAGAACAAAATATCCCAGGCAAAACAACTAAAGAATAACTTTCATACAATTCTTCAATATGCAAAATGCATGAGCAAGATTTTGAAATCTTTAATTCGCTATTCTTCATGCTTACTGGCATAGATATTCATCTATTCTGTTGTTTTCATTTGAAAGGGCCACAGGTGGACCAGTAGCTCAGTTGGTAGAGTGGCTGACTACCATGTAAGGTGGCCCGAGTTCAAACCCAGCTGGGCAGTGGATTTTTTTCGTGGCCCCCTGGAAAGCAATGGCAAACTACCACATTGTGCCGTATGCCTAGTATAATTAGGGCTCTACCCCTCAGTCATGGGTACCAGACTAACTTTACTTTACTTTATAATGGCTCTGGATGGCAACTTAATAAACGGATGGGTTGTTTTGCATCATAGGTCCTTTTAAAAATTGTAAAATGCCTCTTATATCGTTAAATGCAATTTCTTACTAATTTTGGTCACATGATTTGCTTTGCCTGAGAGTAAACTATGTGAAAATGGGGAAAAGGGATTTCTGAAAATAGCCCATTATACGCCCTTTCAAATGAAAACAGAAGTATTCATGGTACTCTTTATATAAGATCTACTCATTTTCAACTATCAGCCTCAGAAATCCCTTATATCTGATATAATGTTATCTATTAAAGATTTTCAAGTGTTTGCTTATTTGAAATAAGGTTACCTTATTGAAATATCTAGATAAAAACCAAATTTCACATAAAGAATTTTAAAATGAAATTCCCTACGCATTTTTGTAAGATAACCGCTTACTAAAAAGTGACTGAATTCTCATTATATTTAGAAATTGTTAATTCTTACTCAAAAATTGCTATAAAGTAAACTTTGAAACTTCTACTAGGAGATCCAAGAGATCTCAAGGCATTTTTGAAAGCATTGTAAAAGAAAATGACAGTCATAAGAATAAATGCATGATAAAAAGACAAGATCGTTACATTTTGATATATTCACTGCATAGAAAAGATCAAGTGAAGAATGAGAAACCCTTTTGATAACAGTGGAAACATCTCGCCAATTCTTATAACGGTACATTATGTTGTGTTATAACATGCCAATAGCCTTGAGCAAAATGAATAGTATCAGGTAGACTATAGAGGCTGGTGAAGAATTAGACATATAACATAGTAGTATTATGCATGCCAGCCAAACTCAGCAGTTCCAATTGATTTGTATGGCATTGCAAGTACAAGTACACACTATGGTAAACACTAAGGCATGTTAAAGGTTATCATATGAAAGCAACAGATAGGATGACATTCTTTAGGTTTTATAAGTGTATCTTAAATTGTACAAATGGAAAAGGATGGAGACTCCATAAAAAAAAAGGACAAAGACAGGAATAGAAGAATGACAAAATATCACAAAAACCTTTTTCTTCTTCTTCTACTTCCTTTTCTTCTACTTGTTCTTGTTCTTGTTTTTCTTGTTCTTCCCCTTCCTCTTCTCCTCCTCCTCCTTCTTCTTCTTCTTCTTCTCCTCCTTATCCGTCTCCTTCTTCTTCTTCTTCTTCTTCTTCTTCTTCTTCTTCTTCTTCTTCTCCTTCTCCTGCTACCTTCTCCTTCTTCTTCTTCTTTTTCTTCTACATATATCCTGACTGACTCAGAAAGCCTGAGTCAGTGGACATGTTTAGTCGACACAAACAGAAAATCCAGGTAAAAGAAAGTGTCTAGAGGTCAGTTTTATAGACAGCACAATAAAGGTCTGTAGTCATAAGGGGCACAGAAATTTGCATTGCATGAGGAAATTGGTATACCAATATTAAAATATATAAAGAAGTAACTGGGGCGATGAGTAGTACCATATCACAGTAAACACTATCATGAACAAACACTTTTCATCTTCATGGACACTGACTGAATCCGTGGAAAGAGTCTTTTTGTACATCTGTTAATTTCTGCATCAGAAAGAAACAAAAGCGTGAACTTGTGATCTTCAAATTTTAGGCATGATCTATATCCATAAGTTGTTCCCAGTGGAATATGGGATCCTAGAAAATGTCTTTTTTGTTTGTTTCAGAACGTATCCAAATTGATCTTTAAATTGTCGAATAATTTCAAACTTTAGAACAACAACAGGCAAGCTTTTCCAATTCTTAACACTCGCTAAGTAAGACCATTTCCTGACAGTTTTCTCGCATATGCTGATTTTTTTTGTCTTCAATGTTTTAAAATTTCTGTCCATATATCTAAGATTTTCTGACTCAATATTTTTTTTTGACAAAATCCCTTCTTTATGTAAACAATTCTTAGGGTAGAGAGTATGGAAAGCAGTGAGATTTTAGCCCACTGTTTTAATTACACTATTTCAAATCACCATAAATTCCTTTATTTAAATAATCCCATCAGGAGACTTCACCTCCAATAGAACCATATACTTAATCCTGCATCCATAGGGAGCCCCTGTCTTGTAGAGAAATGCCATATCTCCCATACTACAGTGCCCTCCAAAGAACTATAACATACAAAAAGCATCAGAAATAATTGTATCAAGTCCTTTTGCCGAAGAACATTCAGCAAGAAAGTGTCCATGCAATAATACAGTAAAGGGACATGAAGATCAAAGAATTTTTTATTTTTTTTTGTAAACAGGACATAAAGTAGAACACAGGTAAAAACATGCATATTGAGCAATAGGCACCAACAAATGGTATGTAACCTAAATAAATAAAGAACATTATCAAAAGGACAGCAGGCCAGCATGCCTTGTGAAAAAGAATTTCAGTAAAACAGAAAGTATTCCGGATAGATGAAGTACAGACTTACAGGTAAGGCAAGGCAAATCACAGCCATAGACTTGGGACTTGGGGAACATAAAAGTGGATGAGATAGATTTAGAAACACCAATAGGAACATGAACAGTGTACAAGGATTCAGAGAATAAGATTACAGTTGGAGAAACCTGGCACACCAAAGGCACAGATATATACACGAGGAATAGGCTTGTGCGGATTTAGTCAGCACAAACACAGGGTACAAACAGTACAGCCAGAGAGACAGAAAAGCAGGAAAAAGAAGTCACACTACGGTCACAATGATAGGACATAAGGAACAGGATGGTAGACCACACATATTTAGACAGGACACATAATTTTAGAATGGTACAGTACAGCCAAAGAGACAAAAAAGCAGATAAAAGATGTCACACAACGGTTCCAATGATAGGACATATGGAACAGGATGGTAGACCACATATATTTAGAAAGGACAAATAATTTTACAATGGTACAGTACAGCCAGAGAGATAGAAAAGCAGGAAAAAGATGTCACACAACGGTCACAATGATATGGGTCAGGATGGTAGACCACACATAATTTAGGAAATGCACATAATTTTAGAATGGTACAGTACGGCCAGAGAGATCGAGAAGCAAGAAAATGATGCCATATAAGAGCCACAATGATAAGACATAAGGAACAGACTGAAAGATCACATATATTTAAGAAGGGGAACATTATCATGACTGAATGACACAGTACAATCACAGAGACAGAACAGCCAGTAAAACATGGCATATCAATCACAACCATAGTTATAGGACAGCATGAAAGTATGGCATACTGCAGCCACAGCGATCGGACAAAAGGGAAAAGATCGTATGGTGTGCCAAATTAAATACCCTCAAAGAAGGCCATTTATATTGTACATAGGGAGCTGCATCAGCAAAAAAAAGATAAGTCACATATATGAAGACACCAAATTAAATACCCTCAAAGAAGGACATTGATACTGTACATAGAGAACCGTATCAGCCAAAAAAAAGAAAGGTTTTGAGTGACATATATTATTATGAAGACGGTAAGGGCAATTAAAAAAGATGTGGCATCTTAATTGTCAAGCATAAAACTGCATGCAATCGGTCCTGAGATGCATACATCTTGAATCTTAGTTCATTCACACATAGAACTACTTCTTCTTAATTCTATCCCAGTGAGGTGTTGCCATGACAGATCAACTGTTCTACAAGCTGCACATAAAATGTTGGCCAAGTTTTATACTGGATACTGCTCCCAGGTTTGGAGAGTAGGGAGGGGGAGGGAAGGAGGGAAATGGAAGGAACAAAATCAGCCTGGGCAGTGGCTTTTTTGCTTACTCTTTCAACATTTCAAACTCCCACGGGTTTTTCTTTATAATCGACACAATGAAGGAAAAATAAAGCACCTTTGATTAAATTCCTAATTCCTGATAGGACAAGGCACTCAAATCCTATGCAACTCAGGATTATGCAGCAGTACATTTCAAACGAATTGGTTTTTTACATTCAAGCTGTCACAAGCAGGATTCAAACAGGTGAGATGTTATGCCACACATTCCCCATATAAACCAAATTTTGCTTTGTTTTCTTTTTAATGGATAGCATTTCTGGAAAAGCAGTGACATGCCAGGGACTTCAACAATAAATTTGAAAAAGAAAAATCATGCTGCCGCATCCTCTAACCCATCTCCCTCAAAAACAAAAAACTTATAAATAAAAACAAATTGAAATAAAATGAAAACCTTAGTAACTGATTTGAAATTGAGAACAAAAATTTCCCATGCCAGAAATGAAAAAAAAAAAAAAAGTTGGTGTTACCAGTAGAAGTTTTCGTATTCGGTTGAAATAACTTGGCTCGAGATTGTGGGTAAGGAACTATGAGAATAAATGTATTTACATTTAAGAATCAACAGGTTTTGGTTTTTGTTTTTTTTTCTTAAAATAAATATGCATCCCCCTCTCTACCTCCACTCATGAAAATAAATGGAGAATGGAAATTCAATAAAATAAATCAAATAAATCATTGTTTACTGAAAAATTTCTCGTTATGAGATGAGAGATATTAGATCAAGAATTTTCTCTCTACCTACAAGAAGCAATGCTAATGATGGGCATAGTCTATTCAAAAGGTTTCGAAGAATCTTATAAGGGGCAATGTTTCCTCTAACTTTTTGCCACTAGAAGAGGGGATGTGATAAAATTCATGAGGTCGATGAGGCAGACAAATAACATTACTTTATTACATAATTATATATATATTACAGACACATATCATATGATACATAACGTCATATAAGCATAAAAAAGCTTCACAGAATACTCCAGGGATGTAAACGGCATTTTTATTTCCAACATTTAGGCTGTCAATACTTGGGCCCTATACTTACATTTGTAGGTAGCTTTTTGGAGAAAACAAGACATTCAAAAGATACATGAACATTGAATAGGAAAGGACAGAGATATTTCAGCTACAGTCATTCAGATTCAGTCCCTCTAAGGAAAAGTATGAAAGACCAATCCAAAGGCTAAGTGGAATATAAGAGAAAGAAATCGATCAAGAGTTGTGTATTTGATTAGAAAAAAAACAACTTTCGCTTAAATTTGGCAGAAGAAAAATCCTAAGGTTCAGATAACTAGGGAAGGGGTTAGTGATGTTAGTAATCTATGAATAATGACCATGTATGAGTTATGTCTTACATTAAATATGAAACAGTTTTCCCATTATGAATTGTGTATTTAATCTTTTCAAAATGGTACATCTTTTGAAGATGAAATTGTTCTAGTTACTTGTAAAAGGATTTGGTTAATAAATAAATATCTACAGACATAAGCTTTAAAGAAGGGCACTTTTTTTTGGTTTTTTTGTTCACCCGATATTATCATGGTTCTGGTGCTTAGTTCTTAATAGTCATAAACATTTAAACACTTTTTTAAAGACATTTTTTTCATAACATGAGGGAGATAGTAAAAGATAAGATAAGATTTTAGATTACACATTTAAGGGCTCAAAGTATAAGTGTGGAAACCTTTAAATGCCCTATTTTATAATGATCGATAAATAAGATAAATACAATAATTTCAGCAAGGTGGGCATTATTACTTGCAGATTATTGCTTTAAATGATCAGTTGAGCCACCGTCTTCTTCAATTGGCAGTGCCTATTTCACTTTCTTCTTCCTGGTTGATAAAGCTTTTCTGATGTAATTTTAAGTCACATTGTCCCAGAACACTTGAATTTTTTGTCATTAAAATTACTCGTTGAAAAGTCCTCGGATCAGCCACACCTCTCTCCATCCTTCTCCCTTGTAAAGAACTTCAATGACAGCTTTATCTTACGAGCCTAAAATTCGAGCTGTAGATCTAGATCTAGAATCTGTCAATCACCTAACCATTTAGATTTGAAAAGTGTAAATTTAGCACATGAATTCAAAATAAATTAACTTGAATTAAAACAAATTGCTTGAGGATTAATAATGAAAGGCCTAAAAATCAGTTTAACATTTGAAAATGGCACTGCTTATCATCTGCCTTTCTTAAATTATGAAATGGACAAATCAACTGTTGCAGTAATCTAAATATTCAACAGAAACAATCGTTTTAACATAAAACTCGAAACCTTGTACAATGTCAGAGCTGAAACTCGATGTGAGGGGAAAGCTCAATATTTCTTGAATATCTTCTCATTAAGTATTCATACTTCGCAATATACAGAAGGTATTGATGTAGAGTGTGAGCCAATTTTTTTATGAATCTGTTCACGAAAAATGATGAAATTAAGGTTTAAAGTTTGGCACACTTTTTTTGTTTTTGTTGGTTTACTCGATATATTGCCGTCCTGTCTAGCGTCTTTTTGCTGAAGGAAATTTTTAATGACTCTTAAAGAGGAAGAGGACAAAAAAATTGCTTTTTCACTCCCGGCTTTGCCTTTGAGAGCTGTAATTAGTTAATTGTCTTGCCTTCTTTAACTCATTAAAAATTCTGTCTGATTGAGATAACGAAGACTAAGGCTCACATCTTATCATATGTATTGCTCATTCATTTTCTTATACCCCTCAATGCACTTTGCATTGTCTTAGAGGAAAAGAGACACTTTATACAAGACATGAGAGATATTAATAAGGTATATTAGATGAGTTGTTAAGTCTTAGAATAAGAATTAATTTTTTGTTTTTTGTGTAAGATCAAAGTCACTAGTGTGCTACATTCTACTGATTGATTACCGCTTGAAACTCTGCAGTATAAAATACTGTTGGTATCTGAGAAATATGTTAGTTTAAGATAGCATATGAATGTATGTGCATATAGTCATATCAATTAATGATCTTGATGCTGTTGTTTCTTTTGTCTTTTTATTCTCAATTTGAGAATTTTCAAAAACAATTGCATGAGAAAGAAACATGCATTAAAATTATTGTACGGAAAACCTTCGTGGCAAGTACAAAAAAACTTACTTCTAAGCAACAAGAGTTTCTCCAAAGTAAATCACACTCAATCACACATTCGTTCTCACATAAAACACACATTAATAGCAGCTGAAAAAAGAGCCTTGTCTATGTTACATATTGTAACTCTTTCTGTGTATAATGACACTTGAATCTACTTTTAAAAGTCCTGCGGGCAGTAACTTTACATACAACTGACATGATTATTCCTCAATGGACCAGTCATTATAAGTTGATTGAAATATTTTGCATTATATTTGAAATTGCTTCAAGTTAATATCTGACTGATCCTATATGAAGTCATTGACAATAGAATATGATTATGACTTGTCTACAAATCTGTCCACCCATGACTGTAAACTCAATTGCATACGCTGAAGAGAAAAGCAATACAATTGCAGCACTATTCAAACGAACACAAATCATTGTAGAAATGCACCAATAAAAATGAAAACTGTGTGAAGAATCTAGTTTTATGCAGCTCTATATTTTTCTAAAAGCAAACAGTTGATTTGGAAAAAAATGTGCATTAGTGTACCTTATACACAAAATAAAATTGCATAATGTCTTTATAGTAAGGACATAAAAACTAAAACTAGGATGGGAATTAAAATAAAAAATAAATAAATAATTAATAAATGGATATACAGGGTATAATCTCCAGGAAGGTAATAATTTCCCTTCATTGCTGAAATAAATGGGTAGACAATATATAATGGTTATATCTTTTATATCATTATCCTATTTGATTACAAGGGGAAAATAATATATATAATAAATGAGAAAACATATGGCAGAAAGCTACTTCACTCTACCTCAGAAAGGGGATGAGCTGTGGGCTCAGCATTTTCATCTTGCATTGGAGGTGGATTCTCTTCTGACAATGATTTGATCAGAGCTGCAATAGATGCCTTCAAAGTATAGATCTGAAGGAAGAACAAAGAGTTTATGAATCTTTAACACATAGCAGTGAAGAGAAACTAAGGTGTAGATACAAATTATTACATACTAAAACATTTAGGAGAGAACTACGTAAAAAAAAAAGTTGCTTAAAAACACGAAGAATTTTTCCCAAACTTTAATGATCTTTAGAAACGTCTCCCAAATCAATTCTATATGGCCCAAAGTATTTCAAAACAACTTTTAACAATGGGATTCAATGACAGAGCATTGATACGTCCTTGTAAAAGATTGAGTGGTTTAAACAATAGAAATATGTACAGTACCGCCTATGAAAAATAAATACTTACACCTAACATTTTCAATCTGATAAAATGTAATATCTAAAAAATTACTTAACAAACGAATCATTCCAAATCCATAATTCATGATGATCATGAAGGGACAAGGAAAGAAAGAAAAAGAAATGGAAGACGAAATGTAATAGAGGACTTACCTGCTCTACAGAACAGTTCTTAAACTGGCTGACACGCAACATGTGATTGATGTATTCACAAATTTTGTTGTCGAATACAATGGCTTGATTTTGGAAATTTCCCTTAAAAAAAAAGTGGAGGATCGTTATTGATTTTAAAAGACTGATGAATCATTTAATAAAAAGCAATGCAATATTATCCTACTTAATGTGAGACAATGCAAATATTATCAAACATGTATGGTTGTGTATAAATATAACTTTTCCTATTACAAGTTTGATCTTTTAAAATATATGCAGTCGAACCTGCCCAAATGATCACCTGTATAAGACAACCACATGCCCTGACGACCAATCTTCATTAACCCCCTTGGTTTTTTTCCTTTATTTCATGTCAGTATAAGATGAACACCTGCTTAACCCGACCGTGACAACCTATTTGCATTGACGAATTGCACTAAAAACCTGCTCAAGACGACCGGTCTGAATAGATTGATGGCTTTGGCAAGCTAAAGTTCATCTTTCTGTTCCCGTACACAACCCGCCTCTCCTGAGCATCACTCGGCCATTTTGATTTTTTTCCCCGCCTACAACTGATTGGTCAGGTGATGCATAGATACAATTGGTTAGCCTAGGCTCTAATGAGGGCAGTGCAGTGCCATAGGTGAGAGGGTGGGTCAATCAATCTTTTACACATATCGATGGTGTCTCTCTCCTGTGACTGATATTGATGATAAATGCAATGTGACTGGGCTCCAGAGCGATGAGTGTTTCATGCCTTTGAGGTGCATCTCCTATCCTGTCATGGTGTGTGTCTGAGCAGACAGGCTATCTATTTTTCTTTGTCACACAAATAATTACATGTAGATCTTGCAAACGATGGGAGGGCGGTTCTTTCATGTTATGAGTACTACATCTTTAAGACGACCACCTGTTCATGACAACCACTTTTGTCCATGATCATTGATGCTTGTCTCAGGCAGGTTTGACTGTAATTAATCAATTGATGAAATGGCTAGGCCGATGAACTAAACAAAGGAGTAAAAACATACTGCTATAAAAATAAAGTTGGCTGGAGGATATATGGCAAATGGAGATGAAACGTAAACTTGCTTAACACAAAAAGGTGAAAAAAAACTATAACAATGCAACAATAAAAACTACTGACATTGCATTGAGCATTTATTTCAATCAGGTCGACTGTAAGAAGTTCAGTTCATTATCCTGCACTCCAATTGGAGTATAAGGCAACAACATGAGTCTTCCATGCTTCTCTGACTCATGTGAGCCAACTGACTTCATTCCAGGTTTTCCCATCTCATCCATCTCGGCCTCACAGTCCTCCTCCAAGTTCCCGATGGTCTTCCCCTTTTCCTCTTGCCCGGTGGTGCCCATCTCAGAGCTGTGTGTGGATGTCTGGCTTTAATCATCCTCAGAATCGCCTTTGCTTTATTTTTTCAACAATATTATTTCAGTATGCCTTCTTATAGTATCATTGCTGACTAACACTTTCCATCAAATTTTCAGGATCTTACGAGGACATCGTCCTTCAAAAGCCCTTAGTCTGCTTTCTATTTTCTTGTTAGTTCGCCAGGTCTCAGCATAAAGTAAAGTTAGTCCCGTACCCATGACTGAGTAAAGGGGAATTAGAGGTAGAGCCCTGATTATACTACGCATACGGCATATTGTGGTAGTTTGCCATTGCTTTCCACGCCACGTTTACTTCCACCAAGTCTAGAAAGACCTAGCTACCCATTTATACTGTTGGGTGAACAGGGGGCCCCCAAAAAAATCCACTGCCCGCTGGATTCGAACTCACGCCACCTTGCATGGCAGTCAGCTGCTCTACCAACTGAGCTACTGGGCCAGCTTGAGCTACCGCGCCACCTCGGACAAAAGGACTGATCTTACATTTGACAAATAAATTTTAATCTTTGTGCATGTTCTTAGATTTGGAGACTTCCAGACATTTTGAAGTTTACTTAAAGGTTGTGCAGCAAGTCCAATCCTGATTGATATTTCTCTCTCAATGTCACTTTTGGACGATATGTAGCTGCCAAGATATCTAAAATCTAACTTCATCTATTTCTGTTTCTCTAACCAATACTCTCTTCTAGCTTTTTCTACTGACTTAGATTATTTTAGTTTTGTTTGGATGTATCTTGAGGCCGACACTGCTTGCTATGCTTTCCACTTTGTTAATTTTGTCTTGAATGACTTTATAGGAATGTGACAGGAGAGCAATGCCATCTGCAAAATCAGTCTTCAAGGCGTCTATCTAATATCCAAACCAATCCTCTAGGTCGATCAGCTGTCGCTCTCCTCATGACCCAGTCAATGATCACAAGTAAGAGAGTTGGTGATGTCACACAGCCTTGGTGGACACCAGTTCTCACATGGAACCAATCACTTTGGCCTCCATTGTGCCTGGAATTTGTCCTTATAATTCATATTCCTAATGGGGACAAGGTCCCAGGCAAATTGGGATGATTTTGTCAAGTATTTTCTCAATTTCAAAGAGATTTCAAGTACAGATTTCCACATTTTCACTACAATGTCTAACGTC
>JAOWAY010086983.1:0-11271 GCA_028565895.1 Goniobranchus geometricus
GTATGTATGTATGTATGTATGTATGTATGTATGTATGTATGTATGTATGTAATCTTTTTATTGTCCCTGTATCTTTTGATTTCCTTGTCTGACTCTCTGTACATATGCACCAGTTGGCCGCTTCTCTTACCATATCATATCAGTCTATTCATCCAAATGGGGTATGCCATCATGCTTGTAACTTCTTGTATGATATTTGTGGACTTGAGATTTCTGGACGTTAGTGAGGCACCACACAAATTTGTCATTATGAGCCTGAAGAAGAATGGCGTGAAGGCTTTCGTGATGCTGAGATTTTTCCCCAAAAGCTTCTTTTTTCCCCTTGTTTTGTTTTGTTTTGTTATGTTCTGTTTGTACTAGTTTTCGTTCAACCTGTCTTTATTGCTACTATCAGAGTCTGAGGGAAGCCATATATAGTTGCGAGCGTCCGATTATCTCAGTCGGTAGAGCGCCAGGGTTTTTTCAGTCTTTGCCGAGTGTGTTTTGTTTTGTTTTGCTTTGTTTTGTTGTTGTTGCTGCTGTTGTTGTTGTTGTTGTTGTTGTTACTGTTGTTGTTGATGTTATTGTTGTTTGTTTGTTTGTTTTTTATTTTGTTTTTGGTGTCAATTTGGTAGGCAAGTGCTTGTGTAATCCTCTTCATTTGATTACACTTTTTATTATTCCCTTTTAAGAACAAATTCAAAATGTCCGTAGGTCATGTCGAAATTTCTATATTAGGATCTTGTCTAAACTTTTTGTGTTTTTGCATGCATCATGTGGGCATTTCCTATTCAAAGTAGTGTGACCTACACAGTGTGTGCTTGCAGGAGAGACCGGGAATACGGTAGGTGTGAGGGTGAAAGTATACAGAAATGGTTATTTTCACAATTCAAGTGACAACAAGAATCCAACACTATAAAATCCTTTTCCTAAAATATACAGAAACTTGGTGATTACACGAGTAGGTATCACGAAGTGTGCCTGTCGACTCTAGTTTAGAGAACAAGGTTATTGTATGGTCGTAATAAGAGTTTCTTTGATTTTAATCAGTGGCAAGGCCGTGCCCCCTTGCTGGCATGTCTCCCTTATGACGTATATCATGACGGTATCCAATCAGTGTATTCTCTACTAGGCCTACCTGTCTCTGAGTCAGAGATACGTACGCCTAGATTCTCCACCTTGGGGTAGGCAAAGAGTGACATATTTGGAGAGCTGAAATCAGTGGATGACAAACCAAAATGCAGAAAAACAATAGCATGAACTTCCTGAGATTGTCTGAACAGAGAAGTGAATGACGTGTCATGGTCGCCAATGTCTGTCTCAGACCTGGTACTTGATAATGATGTATCAACTTAAGTCCATTTCTTAATAATGTCTTAAACCCTAAGCAATCCTGCCGATATTGACAGCTTTGATTTGATTAAAAATCACTGCACCCTGCAAGACCAAAATATCTTACATACATGTACAACGTATGTAAATATCCAAAGGTCTCTAAACCTTTAAAACATCACTGGAATTTGGTGGGATAAAAATCAATACAGAAATGTTAGATCAGTTTTTAAATGCATACATGTATGTCGGAAAAATTTAATTGAGCCAAAGAAGCCGCTTAATCTCCCTTGCACAATATTTAAAAAAAAACATGTATAGGATTTATTCTCCCAGCTCCACCGTTTCAGTTATTATTGCTGAGTTGAAGTTTGAAATAATGTTGCACTTCACTTTTCACACAACCACCAGACATCGGAGTTGGATGCATAGCAGCGACAGATCAAGATTTTAATTCTAGAAAAAATAGAGATAATCTATGAAGCATTGGACAGAGAGAGAGAATATCAGATGAGCCAAGAAAACCGAGTGGAGATTGAGAGAGGGAAACAGGGCTAAGGGAAGACCAAAAAGGAAATGTGACAGTGATAGACGTGATTGAAGAAAAGGCTGGCAGTACTTGAATGCAGAGAGCCCACGATCGAAATGCATGGAAAAGTGTGAAGGTCATCTGTCAGCGATGGTGAGGATGGCTAACACTAGAAGAAGAAGAAGGAGAAAAAAGTTGAAAGTTATAGATCATTTATAATCAGCAGATTATCACATTCAAGCTGTAGCTCATAAATACACTAGTACATGCAGGATAATGCTTAAAAAGACAACTCGTTTAAAATTCATATCATATACTTTATTCTCATAAATTAGTCCTTGTTTTCAATAAAAAAACAATCATACATGATTCATATGTATCACAAATTAATATTACTATAGACAGCCAAATACATCCATATTGTAGACAAATTTGATGAATCTCTACTCTCTCACACAAAGATAAACAAATCATGCTGAGTATATTTACATATTACGAATATATCTACATTTCATTCAAATGTGAAATATGACCAAAACAACACACACATATATAATATATATAGAAGTAGCAATGTTTCCTTTATGTTCGAATGAATCAGACTGAATGTTAGTGTCAGTACTTATCTAATACAGTGGTCTCCACCTAAGATCCAATGAGACTGAGAAATATGGATGATAGCTGGTTTTGTATGTAAGGCGCAGGGCAAGAGTGTGAAGGCGGTTGATGAGAAATGAATCACTTCGATCAAACACAAATGAAGTTGCTAATAAAACAATGCCTTATTTACCTATAACATACATAGCTCAACACAGAATGCACAATTTTAAAGAAAAGGCATTGCCAATGTCATTGTGAGGTGTGAGCAGATAAAGTGATTTGGCTTATCTGTCAATCATTGTATGGGCTGATAAAACAAGGATATGACCACTGCACAATGAAATGAGTATGCAGTGTCATCTCTTACTTGTTATCTATAGGTTATCATATGAATGGTTAGAGGTTTTAGATGTTGACAAATGCTATCTTTAGTTTAGAGTATGAGGTGGCCCCATCTTTTGGCACTGGCCAGATCTTATAAACTTTCAGGATTATTCATCACAGGCAGTTTTTTGGCATAACACAGTCTCCTTATTCAGCATGTCAAAAACCAGCTGCACTTATCTCAATTGTTGTCACTGCTTACCTTTTAACGGTATGAATGGTTTGAGGTGTGAGACGGTGAAAGGTTCTTTCTCTTGTTATAGACTAAAAGGTTGGCATTACGCATTGCCCTCTTTTGTGCATGTCTGAAATGAGCTACAGGCTCTTGATTCTTTTTTAATATTTTTGGAGAGGGAACAAAAATACATAATGCACCACAACTCCCAAAACGTTGATGTTAGACACAGGAATGTGGATAATTTTAATGTTGATGTGAGAGGGGTGATTTTTTAATGAAAACAATTCGTATCATGTGGAAATGTGGATGATAGGTCGATGTGCATGAAACCACAGAATATGTAATACCATGCAGCCAATCTATAAATCCAGGTCATAACTGTAGTTTCCTTTGTGTCCTAGTATAGGCAAAAATTTCCTGGACATTTAGAAATAAAAAAGGAGAGACTTATCTGTTATTTGACCAAATAACAGGACCTAATACTAAGTAATAAAAGTGGGTAGATCATTTACCCAAAGAAAAGATGTAATTAATGCATTTCAGTTATCTGAATAGTGAAGGAGCAATATAGACGCAGAATACCGGTAGTGTTATGTTATTCTGGTATTATAAATCCATCCTGTTTAAACTTTAAGCATCCCACCCCATTGTTTTTGGCCTATTGTTGTATAGAAACATTAGCATGAAAGAGATAAAAAAAAGATTCAAGTACTAATCATCATCATCAGCTGGCTTCGCAGTTCAGGGACGCTTGCCAAAACCATGCTGCATCGCGCACATGTCAGTCTTCATCAGGCACATGCATCTGTCTGGTTATCTGCCTCCATGTGTCTCTGTCCTGTGCGAAGGATCTTAAAATGACCAGGTCTTGAGTTGATGTTAATTGTCCTGGTATTAATGGATGTTGCTGATTTGTTGATAGTGATTTTCCAGCTTTTATTTCAAGGTATCTTGCATAATCTTTCAGATATTTGTTGAATATGGTTGGTAGTGATGTTGGTGTTCGTCCTTTGTATTTGGTGCCTTTTTAAAAAATATTCTGTCATTGCAGTTTAAGCTGGAATCGTGCAATCCCTTCTAAGTACGTGACCTAGGAGTTTCCATCTTTGTTCTTTGGCTCTGTGGCTGATTGGTGTCACTTTACAAAGGTCATACAGATCAACGTTGCTGATTTTTATCTGGACTGTGGATATCGATGATGTTTCTGAAATGTTTCCTGTGCATTGCATTGAGGCTTTCTAGATTGTTTCGTTAAGCCCCATGTTCCGCAATTATAGAGTAAGATCGAGATCACGAGGGCTTCATATAGTTTGATTCTTTTTTGTTCTCTGATTAGTCTGATCTTATCTTTTCTCGACCATACATTTTTCAGTTCGTTATAGGCATTTTGTGCGAGTACTTTTCTTCTTTTAATATCTTTGTTTTCGTTTTTGAGGTTTCCCAGCTTTCTGACCACCTTCCATTCCTCCTATTGTCATCCTATCCTTGTAATTTTGACAAAAGTTCATGTATTGTCACATATGAGCCCCAGGGTAAAGCACAACTTGAATGCTCATCAAGTTACAGTCTACTGATACCAGGCCAGCCAGGCTTAAAACTATCTCATAATGCTGAGTATCAAGTGAGACAGTTACCAATTTGCCCATTTTTTTACATCTTAGGTATAACAGCTGTGGATTAATACCAACAACCTATTGGTTCCAAGATGGATGCTCTACCATCAGGCCGTTGGACTGGATATTCACGTGGGCCTTGGCCTTGAATGAATGTTTCTATGTTGGATCATACTCTTATAAGATGCTAAGTCTAGATCATGGCTGTTCTTTTTCTATTACTATTTGTGGTGGTGCGACGGTGTTCTAAACAATGTAGGTAAGTGAAAAATCATTTTAAAATGTGGATTATATTGTCCATTTCAATCATCAGCACTGTTGGGGTAGGAGTAACAAAAAAAAAAAAAAAAAAAAAAAAAAAAAAAAAAAAAAAAAAAAAAAAAAAAATTGAGAACATAACAATTCTGTTTTCTTTTTAACACACAAAGAATGTCTTAATATGGTGTTTCAAATTTACTGAAAACACTAAAAACTGACATGAAACGAAACTTAAAAAAGGTAATTTATACACATAGAAATTAAAATGGGCAACGAAGGGAAATTAAGTTACAAAAGGTTCCATAAGGGAAGCACTTGAATACATTTTTACAAATTACAGGAATATGATATTAGTTAGTAAACATGTTTATGTAAACATATCTTTCACTTATAACAAAGCTATATTTAGCATAGCAACCGCCCAAACAGCCCTCATAATAAATTGAATTCTAACAACCTGACCTCTCATTTATCTCATTAAAAGACAATAGCCCATGATAGATCAGATGTGTTTTAGCAGCTCTACTCGTTGGGTCAAAGCCTTGAGCCTATGACACATCAGCCAATATAGCTTACCATTAATACCATATGTGCACACCATGTATTCATCTTCCTGTGCTCATTTCAAACAGGTGATTTTTTATGTGAAAAGTGACAAGGAATAAGCATTTACAAGGCCATACTAGGAGGTATGCCATAAATACTTCATCCGTGCCGTCAGCAACCAACAAAAAGAAATCCTTGGGAGGACAAACCAAAGTTTTTTTTAACAATCCAGTTTCCTTCAATGTCAACACAAGAGCAGATGTAAACATCATCATGAACACAATGCAATATAAAACTCTTGAGTCCAGGTGGACAACTGACAGTAGAAGGAAGCTTTACAATGGAAATGAAAGACAGGGTTGTTGCTAGATTTTAACAAAAATACAGATTGTCTTCTTAGTTGTTCTACATCAACAGTGTTAAGACGTGTTACTAGGGAACAAGTATGTGAGAATGGAATCCCCAAATTTGGTATGGTCAAATGCAATCCAATGAAGATGCTGCTTCAGGAAGATGCTACCCCCTTTTCCATTCCAGTGGAAGGTAATATACCGCTTCCACTAATGAAGAAAGAAAAAGAGTTGAACAGGATGAAATAGGTCAACATCATCTGGGAAATAGAACAGTAAACTAACTGGCTCGTGCCTATGATTCCAGATTTAAAGCAGTCAGGAGGGAATGCTTTGTTTTGCCAACAATAGATGATATAATTCATCAACTGAAAGATTCAACAGTATTTTCAAAGTTAAATGCTGCATGTGGATTATGGCAAATTCCAATCGATCCAAATTCTATAAAATTCACTACCTTTATTATTCCTTTTAGAAGATTCTATTTCATACATCCTCCATTTGGAATAACTTCAGCACTGCAGAAATTTCAAAGAATGATGATAAAAATTTTACAAGGCACAAAAGGAGTCATTTGCTGTAGCAATGACATTTTTGTCATTCAAATACAACAGAAAAACATACTCGTCCATTACAATTGGTCAAAACAAAAGGAAGGATTGTAATGACTGTTGAACAATGCTAATACTTTCAATCAGAATTTAGCTTTCATACCATAAGCAAAGATGGAATGCTAAAAGATGCATTCAAAGTGAAGGTGATACAAGGCATGAAGGTGCCGTTAGACTTGAGTGAACTAAAGTATTTTCAGGGAAGGAGAATTACCTAGGTCCTCACAAACTCATATTCTTATTTCAACTAAGCCCACTCAATGACTTGCTCAAGAAGAATACTCAGTGGTCTTGTGGAAAACTATTAGACATAGCTTTGCAGAAAATTAAGCATCTTCTTAATAATGCCTCTATACTCGCCTATTTTGATCATGAAAAGCCAACACTTGTATCAATCGATAGCACTTCATTCAGAATTGTGCAATGCTTTAACAACAACATTGTAATGGTCTGCGGCTTGTCACTTTCGCATCAAAACCACGGTCAGATGCTGAGCAAAATTATGCTCAAATCAAAAAGGAATGTCTTGAGGGTATATGGGCTCTCGAGAAATTTGAGAAATACTTAATTTCACAAAAGGAATTTGTTTTCTGTTCATGGATCACAAACTGCTTGTTCCTTTTATCATTTCAAAAGATCTTTTTGATACCCTGATCAGATGCCAATGCATGCTCGTGAGATTCGTGTGTTTCCATCTCCGAGAGAGAATATTCAGGGCAAGGAAATGCTTCTATCTGATGAATTTTCAAGAATCCCACTGATGTCGTCAAATCAAGAGACAAGACTTCAAGATGATGTTGAGGTGTTTGTTTATGAAATAATCACATCATGGCCAGTATCAGACATAAAGATGAATCAAATCTGAACAGAGTCACAGTCGGATACATTACGCATCAAACCTATGACAGATTACGTATTACAAGGATGGCCTGAATCTAAGAAAGACGTCAAATTAGTGTTGGCAAAATTTCTTTGGGATAAGATCCAAGCTCAGTGTTTGCAATGGTCTCCTGGTACCGGGACAACAGATTATTATACTCTACTCTGTGAGAAAAGAAATCACTGATAAATTTTACAGTGGTCACCAAGGAATAACAAAATGCAGCAAAAGAGCAGACCAATCAGTCTAGTGGCCCAGCATTAATGTCAACATTGAAGAAAAGGTTACCACATTGATATTGCATTGAGAAGAGGCTTGCTCAAAAGCGACAACCTCTTGAATCAAGATATACAAAGTTTGAAAGGAAGGCGACAAGTTCTGAAATCTTCAAGCCAAAGTTATTGGCAAATGAACATCCCGATCATACATCAGCGATACAGAAAATGGAGAACTGAGAAGGAACAGAGAACGAATCGATGACACTTAACAATCGATGCCAATTCTCCGCAAAAGAAGAGATTGACCTGAACAAGACTCTCTATCTACAAGCAGATCTGAAATAAGAATGGATCAACCTACTCCTGAGCCTGATCCACCACAAACAATACCCAGATCCGAAGCTTCCGAAAGGGGTAGATACACCGATACTTTTCTAATCATGCAAACTGTTTCGACTCTTTTCGTAAGACTTGTACACGGTCAAGTGAGCTGAATAAACACCCTATGACTAGAAGGACATGCCTTTGCAATGTTAATCCATTGTTGCCTTGATATATTCCTATATGTCAGATATGTTATAAAACAGTAATATAACACTACCCAACTTCAAAAAATAAAAAAGGAAGGAATGGGTCAGAGCTAACTGTCTGCGGATGGGCCACGGCAGAATTGTTGTTCATTGTGCCCACATTGCAAATATACTCCATGGACAACCAACCATCTCATCCCAAAATGCCCGTCACAAAACTGGAGGGATGCTACCATACAGTGTGCAAAGAGTGTGAAAAATTATCTAACCTATAAACAAGTCCATCAAGGAAAGGTAGTCAAACACTACTAATAGTTCAGTTCTTGAAGACAACTGATTTCTGCTAAAACATTTCTGAGATAAGTTTCAGAGCACAAATGTTTCCATTTCTATTGATTGTAGAACTAATAAGTATTTCCAGTTCTGTTGATTTTAATCTTCATTTCTCCTGTTTATTCTTTCATGGCTTTTTTCAAAATGCCCTGAAGGTTCTCTTTGTGATGCAGTGACCTAACTAACTTCAAAGTCCATATTCTATCCAACCATGATTAATCTGTCTTTATACTTTTTGAGAAATATGTATGTCTGTAAACTTGCATGCATGTATGTATATGAGGATGTATGTATGTATGTATGTATGTATGTATGTGTGTGTGTGTGTGTGTGCATGGATGTATGTATGTATTTGTTTGTCTGCATAGATGTTTGTTTGTGATATTTCTCAAAACAAAGGATACATGAATGTATAGAAATAAGGCATACAGGTATAAATGCAATTCCTGTATGTATCTATGCAAACGTGATATAAATGTATCTATCCACCTATACACCCATATGCAGTGTAAGGATTTTTATTGATGGATCTGATGTGTTATAAATTGACGATTTCCAGAAATGGATCATAAAGTATATCATATCTATCAATCTATATTTTTTCAACCAATTATCTTTCATTCTTAATAACTATTTCATCTCTGCTTGCCTTTTGAAATGTGTGTGCACTTTAGAGCATAGAACTTTCAGAATGGCTTATTCAATAGAGGCAAAATGGTTTCAATATGCAGGATACATTTCATTTACAACTAAGATGCCACACATAAGACAGTGTGGCCATTACTTTTTTTGTATACTGAGGCCCAAGTGTACTATTTGTAGGCTAATACTGATAAATAATAAGTTCCATTTGCTCATAATTCAAAACATTTCCAATGCACAAACTTGAAACTGAAACACCACACAGATACACTCACACCAATTGTTTTTACACACATACAACAAATTTGTGTGATGGCATTCGTGCTCACGATTCAAACAGGGCTCTCTTAATGAATTTCTCATGGCAGAGGGATGCTCTGCGGCAAATTTCCATAAAAGAATGAAGTATGTATATGGCAATATGTGTATTTCTGATAGTGCAGCTGGAAAATGGGTACACTGTTTTAGAGGAGATGACCCTAGAGAGTCAAATGTGCATGATCGCAAGGAAGGTCGTGCATCATACGCAACTTTCTTATCCTATACAAATTGTCAAGAAGCATTCGGCTGCATGATGATTTGGTCAAATCAAAAGGTCAAACAAAAAGAAATTGCTGATGAAGTAAGAATTTCAAGAGAATGAGTACTACATATTGAGACAATTCACCAGGGTTATTGAAAATCCCTGCATGGTGGGTCTCAAGACAATTGAATAGTCACCAAACTCAAGATGCCTAAATGAGGTTGAAACTTACAACCTCACAGTACCCTGCGAACAGTCTGCACCTTGCCCAAGCTCACCTTTTCTTGTTCCCTAAGTTCAAGAATTATCTGAAAGAGAGTCATCATGAGTGATACGGAAGTAGAGGCAGATGTTTGCTGATGGTGCCCTGTCAGGGTGCATAGCCAATTTTGGAAAAAAATTCAATACTTTTTCAAGACTTTTCAATGTCAATTTTTCAAACTTCAAGGATGGAGATGTAGCTTGACCACAACCTGTCACAAAACTGACCCACCTCTTTTTGAGCTGCTCTGCCTTCTGCTTCTGTCCTCTGTCCTTGTTCTCATCCATCTCTGTTCACTGAGGTACATGGGATATTTGCTGTGAGCACTTGCAGCACTCAGTAACAATTTTGCACCTTCCTGAATGTTGCATACACCATCCTCTGAGGTCACACTGTCAACAATGACACGCTTTGCAACAACACAACAGTTCTCAAAAATAAGGCAATAGTCGAAAGTACCTTAACAAAGGAAAAAGAAGCCATTGCGTGTGCTGCTTGATTCATCGGAAAATACCCGCATGTGTCCGTCAAGTCCAGAAGTAGGGATATATGAGGCTGCAGCAAAAGATAGGCCAATGCCTCAACGAAGACAGTCGAAGTCGAACATTTGGTGAGGTCTTCCTCATCCACCTCCCCTTCAAAACAAAAAAATATATTCATCCAATAAATTGTTTTCAAGGTATCGCCTGTTTTTCACGGTCCCAAACAAAAGTTCAATACTTTTCAAGACCTTGAACCCTAAAAAAAAATTCAATACTCTACAAGGTTTTTCAAGACCACTACGAACCTTGCCTGATGTCACCTGAATTCTCCGCTGACAATGTGCACCAACTAGTTCCATGTTGGTGGCTATGTGTAGGTAGTGATAGTGACTACATAAAAAATGAATTGCAGGATGAAAGATAGATGAAAGATTTTATTAAGCTTTATTTTGATGTATGATTTATGCATCTGCTATTGAAAAGAAAGAAGTTATGATCAAACCAAACGTATTTATCAGCCCGCCCTTGTAGCTATGAAAATTAGGAAAATTACTTCAAATTTCTTTTTAAACCAATTACAAAATCAAATATTTCTGGATTGTGGAAACTACCATTTTTGTCAAGTAGAAAATAAAAATGTTTGTTTTTTAACTTCAAAGGAATTTGACTTCCAGATCCAGTTCTTGATTGGAGGCAATTAATGTGTTCCACAGGTGTCTTGAAGGTGTATGTCTGACCAAACCAACTGTAACTTGTTATTTCAACATCTTTGCCACCCTTCAAAATCCACAACTTTTTAATTGCTCTTCGAGGATAAGTTAATGTTATGAAGAGTATTGATGCACCTGCAAGAGGAGATGAAAAAAAGAAATCAAGTTACTCAAATTTTTATTTCACAAATCAGATATTAAATATCAGGATTTAGATGGGGGAAGAGAGAGAGGGAGGGAGGGAGGGAGGGAGGGAGGGAGAGAGAGAGAGAGAGAGAGAGAGAGAGAGAGAGAGAGAGAGAGAGAGAGAG
>JAOWAY010087094.1:0-11264 GCA_028565895.1 Goniobranchus geometricus
GCGAAGAGGTTTTCCAGGCAGTCCTGGTTGAGGCGGTCTGTGAGGAGGAAACGAAATTGGAAGTCCTGTCGCAATTCTTTCCATAACTGGAGTAAACAGGAAATGCTCAGTTTCCACCCATCCAGGGATGGCAGAGATTGTGTGGCATTGTTGCATTTGACATGGGACAGCCACTCTAAGTTTTGTTCGAGGAACGCAACGTGCGTTGAAGTTGCAGTTATTGCATGCCCCATGACATTCTTGCTTCTCAAGCTGCTACTGTTGAATGCGTTGAAGAGCTGATCAAACTGCTCAGCAAATACAGCAGTTTCCATAGCCTCGGGTGGCAAAGCCTTGAGGGTAACCATGGTGGAAATTCCAGCTGCAACACTGTGGCTCAGGACTTGAGCTGCGAGACACACACGAAGATGGCTAAAGGGTGGCATTGAAATGTGCTTACTCGAGAGTTTTGGAGCTGTTCTTATTGGTGACTTGCAATCCAACTCGTAAAATTGAACAATATGGTTCCAGGAAGCGCAGGCACCGTTGACTATAAATCCGTGGAGTTTTAAGTTATTACGAATGCTCTTCAGCAGATGAGGAGGGTCATACATAAAAAAGATCTTTCTTTCATCACAAAAGAAATATGGCTTCTCTTCCGTGACGTGCAAACGGGTACACATAGATCTATTGTTGCTGCCTTGATCGCATATCACGACTTTAGGCAACAAGCCAATTGAATAGACATTACGAATAGTATCTGTCAGCAAGGAAACAAGCATATGGGCTTTCACTGGTCCATTAGATAGGTAGTACGAAACAGGTTGCTTCCATTTTGTGGAGAGGCCTCTAACCATGAAAACCAGAGCATGAGTTGCGTTATTTGGAGAGCGACCAAACCGTCCAAAATCTTCAAAGCCCTCAACCTCATCATCAAGAGGGTTATATTGTAGAGAGACTTGTAACGCCATCTCATCTACAAGGATTGCGCACGTTTTTTCTTGCATGTTCATTGAGGAGACTTTGATTTTAAACAAGTCCATCAAGTTACTGCACGTTCCGGGTCTGATATGTATATTTCTCATTGCCTTGGTGAGGGTTTGCGCAGAGGGCATTTTGAAAAGACGTTCTAGTAGCTTGTACGCTTTGCGAGAAGCATGGTAGATAGACAGAGCAACGCTTTTGTCTCTGTGTGTCCACCTCCTGCCTTTTGCTGACCGACTAGATACACGAACTTGTGTAAGGACGAACTCCACAGCCGCTGGAGACATGTATTTGGATAATATTGAATGCAGATTCTCAAAATCTTTTGCCGTTGAGGTGTCTTCGGATTCGGATTCATCATATTTTGCATGTTTTGTCTGGGACTGGCGTAAACGCCAAGTTCTTGAACGCATGGCATTCAACTTGCGCTTTAAAGACGCCACTTGTTTACCCTCATCATTAGAACAGTGAGGGCTTGCAGACACACTGTCGTCCGTTTGCTGAGGTGAAACATTTTCCTCAACCGTCAACTTTCTTTTCTGTGGAGGAGGCCTTGATGGCGTTTTTCGGGGTGGTGGATTCGGTATATTGAAAATAGTGGGCACTGCTGTCTTAAGAAGCTGCTTATTGCAGACAGCTGTCTTACTGAAGCATGCTGGCTCAAAGTGTTCTTGACAAAGTACATTGCTCTTATACAAATTCTCGGGAGACTTATTATCAAGATCAGCACGTCTACAATTTATGACCCATTGTCTTGCTCTGAAAACAAGAAATGTAAATAAACAGATAAATACCCGCATTATCAATAATTTCGGCACGAGAATATGTCTCTGTTTCGACACGTGCTTGAATAAATATAAATATGTGATTTTTGAAAACAAGCAAACAAACAAAAACATCCCAAACACATTTAAAATTAGATACAGTAACTGAACCGTATTCTGATTCACTTATATTGCATGAGCAGAAAAAAAAAGGATGTAAACGAAATCATACAGGTCTGCTAATGGCAAAAAACAACAACCAAACAATGAAAACAACGACAACAGAAAGACTAAAGAAATGTACTTATTAACTTACCTTTCTTTATCCTTTGGAAAACGAAAAAAACTTAAATCAGGTCTTTTCTTTCGAGAATTGGAACAATTGATTGCGGAACACCATTGGCACTTATTGCTAACAGGAGCCATTGTTATCAATTTCAGTACCCCGGTACCGGTAGTTGGGATTGGCCGCGCTCGTTTCACCACGTGGCTGGTGACCTACATACGGTAAAATCGGCGAGAGAGGGCTCTTGATAACATACCACGCTCTTTGATTGTAGTTAGATTTCTTTGGCAGTATTTTGCTTATATCAAAGATACTGTTTATAGTATATGGCACATGCCATTAAAGGAATCTCTCAAAAATTCTTATGATGACAATTTGTTCTGCTAAAGGATATTATAATATCATTTCTGGTATCTACATAATTCTTTTTAAAACATATCCAATGCTCATCTTCTTAAGACTGAAATATTACCTATAAAAAACAAAACATTAACAAAAAAACAACAACAATGGGGTCACAACCAGAAAATATATATTCAAATGAAGGAAATCTTAACCTGGAGTATTTAGAGGCTGAGACAATTGAGCCAGAGCTGGCCCGGGTACTGTTGCGGGTCTGGGAGGAGGTGAGTGATAGGGGTGGTAAGGCTCTGGACGATGGACAGGTTCAAATGCTGATGGCACTGAGCCACGCGGGGCGCGACCACGGCTACCTCGGCGGCCTGATCTGCCATTGGGTTGACTGGCTGTAGCGTTGCTGTCAAATCCTAAATTGTTTGCAAGATATTTTGAATGAGGTGGAATGAAAAGCAAAATTGATGAGAGTTATCTTTAAATCAAAAAGGGCGAAAAGAAAACAAAAACAAAAACAAACAAAAAAAGAGAGAAATCATTCTAATGAAAATTGAAATAAAATACAAAGAAGGGCATACAAGAAGGTCATGCAATGATGAAGTGACAATTAGGTCATATACATTCTGAATGTACGTCCTCATATGATAACACAATTTTTGACAAATATGCAGACTACACAGTGTGCACTCGACTGGAAAAAAAAGGCGACGATTCAAATTAAAGATAAGGAATTGACTTTTTTGTTGACTGGAGCGATGCCAATCATTTCGTCCTTAACCGTCGTAAAACAAAAGGAATGATTCTTTACTTCAGGAAGGAACTCATGGATCATTTTCAAGATCTTCATAAAAGATGAACACTTTGAACAAGTTAGAGTCTTTTAAACACTAGGGTCTTGATCGACAGTAACTTATCTTGGAATGAGAACACAGATCTCATCATTAATAAATGTAACTCCTGCCCATTCTACTTAAGAAAGCTGAAGAATTTTAAAGTAAATCAAAGGATACTTCAAATATTTTCTTCTTCAGTAGTGAATAGTGTTCTGTTTTGGGATCTTATTTGCAGGGGAGAAATTACTTTCGGAGATAAATACAGGTTAGAACGTATTATCAGGAAGCCAGGAATAGTTATGGGCTCATGGTAAGAGAAGATTAATGGGTGGATTAAAAAAAGGTATGATGGCTGTTTGGTGTGATAACCTAGTTCTAATGGGAAACCGAAAGAAGAGGAAGATCAGGTAGAAAAATACTTCAAGGTCTATAATGCCCACAGATTGAGAACTATTTATGATATAGCCCAAGGCCTATCATGCTGCCCCTCATCTGATGATCCAGTTGTGAACAAGCCGCATGTTTCTATGTACTGATAAGAAGCGGGATAGGTCCTGATATAACCACAGCTTGGTTCTGGAGTTAGGTTGAAAAGGGCCTGGTGCTACGGTGTGGCCACATTACGGAGGAACAAACTTTCCTCAAGAAAAAAAAAATCATGCTACGTTTTGCATAAAATGGTCAAGGCATACGTCATCCTTCATAAAATGATTGCTACAGCTTTGCAGTTGTACCCTTTAAACTTTAACCTTTACTTTTCCATGATTTTCTTTCACAGGCCGAATTTTATCTTAATTGAATCTTAGAATATCAATCTAAGGTACTAAAAAAAAACGGGGAAAAAAAATATTTCAGTCAGTTGTATTTCTACTAAACCACTTTGTGAAAATGGTAGGAAAATGTACAAAAAACAAAAAACAAAAGCCAATTTGTGGCTTCAATATATTTTATATTCGTTAACTGGATTTAAAGGTGCAAAATTGTATCAATATAATAGACACATAATATATAACAATTACTTATCTGTGCATTGAAACAAAGAAAAAACAAAACAAAACACTGATTTTTTACATGAGAAACCTTTGTTGTCATAGCTTACCTCTGTCATGAGTTCTGTGACCAGCCTGAGCCGGCCCTGCTTCCCCCTGCTTCCCCATATATGTTTTACTGCCAGGTGGCGCTTTAGATTCTCGCCTTTCTGTTCCGAGATGCTCAAGGGGCTGAGATCTTGGCTCGGCTAATGCAGAGCTCTTTTAATGGAAAAAAAAATATTTGGGTGAAAATCAACATGTCTTGGCAAAATATTATAGCCAAAGAATGCACAAAAAAAAGCATATTTGATTTTGAAATTCTAAATCCAATGAATTCTACATAAAGTTTTAAAGTAAAAATGTAATTTACTTGTTATGAATATAATTCACAATTTAAGGGTACCTGCAAAAGGTCATCTGCAACTCACAATGTAGAATCAACTCAAGTATGGTACTGCAACGTTAAGGAAAGTAGTCCCTACTACAAAAAATTGTCCCAAAATAAAAGAAAAGCATTTATGATAATCTGAAATCCTTCAATTAGTTTTTAAATAAATAATAAGGTTTTAGAATTCAAAGAGGTGTTACAGCTCAAAGAACGGTCACAATTTACAGAGATGTTACAATTTGTGTTGCAGTCTACAGTACTGTTTCAATTTACATAATGTTGCAGTCTACAAATGTATTACAATTCACAATTCAGAGCAGTAAAGTTTGCAGAGGTTTTTCTTTTTGCATCTCAGATCAAAATGCTACTTACATAATGAGAACGAGGCATAGGAGTTGAGGCCATTGCTGCCCCATTCATGTGAATTGAGCCAGGCTGAGCCACACCCCCTGACTGACCACTAGAGTGGGTGGGTCCAGATGAAGGGTGGGCGGTGCTAGTGGACAGACCAGGCCGTGATGCATTTGCGGTCAAATTGGCCTGACTGCGGGTTATTTTACTTGGCAGGGTTGGCTGGAGAGGGAAGATGAAGAATTACATAAACACAGTATCAGTGTATTTTGTCAAGAACATAGCTTTACTTAAATTTGTCATTCACTTAATTATATTTAATCTACCCTGTTGTATAATGCAGCAGGCGTTCCCAAGCCAAGATAAATAGGGTGGTTAGGCATGAGCTTAACTTCCTCACCCTTGGATCTTCCTCAGGAATAAGCTCTAGTGCAAAGAAAAACCAATGGTTATAGAAACCTCAAGTAATCGCACATGCAAGCTACAACATAATCGGAAATGAATGAAGGTTTGTTTGACGTGCTTGACATATGGCCTTTGCATTGAATTGTCATCTGACTGTTCCATCTGGTCTGCTTTATATATTACTTTGGTAATGTGTTTCCATGCAGTCTGATTTTCTTCCACGTATTGCAACTTTTCAAGGTCAGAGATTGATTTTAATTGGAGTGTGGCAAAATCTGGTAATCTCTTTAGGTCAGGCCTTAATATTGTTGGGATTGATATTTTTTCATCTGCCTGTGCATTTTTGTTTCTCTTGGTGAAAGTATTGTTTGATTTCTTGGGATTTTCAGATCTTGTTTTAAAATGTGTCAAAACATTCTCTCTAAAATTGTGGTTGTCTTAGGCTTCTCAATGTATGCTCCAGATAAATTGTGAAGAGATCTGGCTTTGTGGTGTTCCAATGTTTGATATGAAACTATCTGATGACTTATTATTTTGTTTAAGTCTCAGCTCTGTGTTACTAAAAAGATATCTTATCATACATATTTCGTCTTCTTCAATGAAACTTAACAGAAATGGCGGAAGGGATTGACTTCACACCAGGACCACTCGGTCTTTAGTCCAATTGCTTCAGACTAACCAAGAGATGAGAATCACCAAGCTGTGTGTCGCAACATTCAATGACAGAGGATTAAATTCCATTGACAACATCTACTCCTGCTAACTCTGTCAGGTTTATTTTGATGCAATAAAACAAAAACAGTACAAAAGTCCCCACAGTTTTTTACAAGGATGTGAGCCATTTAACTCACTGGCTTTATTCCACTTCTTTCTTTCTTTTTTTTTTTCAGTGAGGATCACAGCACAAACGCCATATTGTTAAACCTTTTTGTTACAGTGTTTCATAATATTTTTCTATTTGTCTGTCTGCCTCTCAGCCTTTCTATCTATCTGTCTATCTATCTATCTATCTACTTACCTACATACGTACCTATCTATCTATCTATCTATGATAGATCCATCTATCTATATATTTCTGAGAGATGTATGTATGTATGAATGTATCTATCTATCTATCTATCTACCTTCCTAAATATAGCTACCTACCTGTCTATCTATCTATGATAGATCCATCTATCTATATATCTCTGAAAGATCTATCCATCTATTTAATTATCAATCTATCTGTCTTTCTGTATATGTATCTACCGTTCTGGCTATTTGCCTATCTATCCATCTATTTATCTATCTGCTTATCTATCAGTCTATCCATCTATCTGTTTGCTTTTCTGTCTATCTATAATTTATTTCTTTTTCATTTCTAGATCATGTAAAGTTTAAATCTATTTTCATTTGATTTCACTTTGGTTTATTCTCTCAGTTTTTTTTAATGTTGTTATGTGCTGCTTTTGTGTCCTTTGTATTTCTATAATAAACAGTTGGAAAAAAAAGGTTCAAAATCTAAAATATAATTGAAATTTGGGCCATCATTAATTTGATGATGACTTTCATAGATTTTCTTATCTATTTGTATTCTTAAATGACAGAGCTTTCATAAATCTCAAGGTACATTTTGATTTAGTTTCATTTCTCATTCATAATACGAAATGTTTAAAACGAAAACATTTTTTTCTAGATTTCATCAATTTGGTGAACAAATGTTCTTCCTTGGCCTGCAATTTAATTGCATGCAAACAAGAAGTCTAAAGAAAAAATGAAAATTAAACAATTTGAAAATAATGTCCAGTGTTAATAGCACTAAATATTCATACTAGGAGTACATCCAACCTTCAAAATTGTAGTGATAAAGGCTTTGTGATACTCACAGCTGACCCATAGGATCTTCCACCCCCGACTTGAGTTCCAGCAGCTGCACCAGAACTTCGAACAGCAGGGGCTCCTGTTTGTTGGCTTCCAGACACCCCATGGGGATGAATTCTGTGACCAAAAAATTGTGCAACATTGTCATGGAGCATGAAATGGGGCAAATCACATACTGTAATTTTCAGACTTCAAGCCATGACTTTTTTTCTAGAGTCATCGACACCTGTGGCTAACACTCCGGTGCAGCTATGCTAGGACTTTTTTTCAATGGTTTTAATAGTGATGCTGATGTTCATTCAAGGCAGATATATCTATTTCCACAACATTTCTGCCTTTCATGATTATTATTATTATTGTGTTATGGTATTTTGATTCTTTCAAGTGACAAGCATCAAAGCTTGCCTTGTGCAAAGCATGTTGTCATCGTGACAGACTCACAGAGTGTGCTAAAGAGAGTGAGCGGAGGGAAAATGAGGAAGGAGGCAACAAGAAGCATGGGACCAAGGCTGAAAAAGTTGACTTGGATTGATTCACCAAGTCATACAGGTGTCACTGGGAATTAGCTTGCTGGTAAGCTGCTGAAAATGCTCCTGTTAATAGCTCAATAAAAATGGACAAGCAGGATATCAGGACAGCCTTGACCAGTGCTCTTGTAGAGGAGGAGGTCCAGAAGGAGAAGATGTCTGTGGCCAGATTGGAGGACATGGGAGTGTTTAGCAGTAGCAGAAGAATGTATATGCTGCATGGGACAGCGCCATGGGTGGTGAACAGCAATATATTGGAACCATCAGCAGATAGACTCTTGGTTGGTTTCTGGGACAGGGAACAGAACAACTAGGGCAATGGCCAGAGTGCTGTGACGTTGTTCTGGAGGACAAGTAAGAAGTAACAATTAATTTCAATTCACTCAGCTTTAAGTCTGCTGCGGCTTGTGGCTTTATCTCAGAAAAAATTGTTTTTCTTTTAAAAATCAGGGAGTACATCTTATAGTCCAGAATGGCTTATAGTCTAAAATAATGGAATTCCGTCCAAATGCAAATATTTTTTTGATGGGGGCATTGGAGGTGAGGTAAAGGAGGATAATTCCAAACACAGACAAGGTAAAATCAAAATACACAATCTCATCAAACCATATGACAAGTTACAAATATTTCATAAGAGTTGCACCCTGGCTACAGTTTTCTTTCATGACATGTGTAAATGAAAGTCAACATTGAAACATGGATGGAATCTTTCTATTTTTTTTGATATAATGCTCCCAAAAATGAGTATATTAAAGACAAAATAAATACATAACAAAAAAAAAAATTATATTGGGGGCATACCATATTCAAGAATCGATAATCATCAACAGTCCCTCTTTCCATTTGCCATCTGACTAGAATGAATAACCAAAATGTTTAGTCATACATCATCATCTAGATATAGATTTACAGATTGATTGCTTCAGGTTGCCCCCATTAGGGTCACCACAGCAGATCTTCTGTCCCCAGTCAGTTCTGATTAATGCCATCCTTCCTCATTCACATCAACGGCCATCAAATCTTCCTCAATTCCATCCCTATACTTCCCTTTTTGGTGTATCTTTTCTTTTTGTCTGGTGGTGTCATCCAAAACCTCCTCATAGCAGAATACCTTTGATTGCTCTCCACCGGATATGCCAAAATATCTCAGTCTACACTCTATCACTTTTCCTTCAAATCTGACAACCAAGGTGTTCTCCCTAAAACACTTAATTTCAATTTTGAGAAACGCAGCAATTTGATTTCAAATACTTCAATTCCTATCGCTTTTCCTTCGATAAAGCCACAATTTCTAGCCTTATATCATCACTGGTCAGAAGCTATTACTTTAAAATGAACTGTAAATTTAACTTGGCTTGTTACATGTATCAGCATTATTAGTTTGTCATTGTTATATGTGACAATACACCAGGTAAAAAGAACAAATCCCTAACAACATACAAGCAACAAAGAACTTTATTTAAAGTTCCTTTTGCTAGAGAGTCATCCAACTTTTTTGCCTGGGCTACTCTGTATATTGCTGTTGTGAGATTTTCCCAGTTCTGTATGTGTTTTGCTATTTTGCATTATGCTTCAAGATTGTTGATTGTTAGAAGTTGTTTGGTTTTCTTGCAGTTGTGTCGCAAAGTTGTCGTTAATGTTGTACTTAGCTTGCCTCAATGTTTGGTTATTTCCTCCTCAAAGTAGTATTTTTTGGCTTAGTCATTTGGCGTGTTCAAATCTTGTCTTAGGGTCAAACAATCTATTCCAGATTGTAGTTAATTATATGGGTGTTTCGTTCATTTCTTCATATAATGATATGTTCATATACATGGTTGGGTATCTTAATTCACAAAGGTCATGAGTTTTTTTCGAAGGAAAAAGGTTTGTTAAAGCCGTTGTATCAGAATTATAAAATAGGACTGATTTCACCAATTCTCATATGTTGAGGCAGTTATGTTGTTTCGTCCTGACAAAGATAGTAAATAGTTAACATAGAACTCACGCATTCACGCATTCATCTGCTAGTCAGTGGATGACATTTCCTTCCTCTCATTTTGTCAAAAGCATCTCCTGTCGTCTGCCAGTGGTCCAGCCTCTGTGGCTCCCATTTTCAGCCATTCATTGATGTCGTCTGACCGTTGTCGCGTCAACCTTCCTTTCCTAATAGTTTTTCTCCATAATGTGTCTCTCCTGGGATTCCATCTTTTTGAGTGTCTGTAGGAACTAAGCTTCCATCTTTTGATAGTGCTAATCAGTCAGATATTCTTGATTTCAAGATCTTTTATGTCTTAGTTTTATTCTTTTTGCAGTCCACCATATTTGGAGTAATTTTCTGAAGAATTTCAATTCATAACAATTTTATTTTATTTTGTCAGCTCTCATCAGGGTCAAGCAAGGCAATGGGGAAAATGCTCATTCTTGCAATTTCCAACTTCTTTTTCTTCAGTCCTTTCCAAAGTTCTTATCATTTTTTCATTCGTGCAATTGCTATTGCTATTCCTCTTCCATGGAGTAAAAAATCTGAAATATCAAACTTTTCAGTTTGGCTCCATGAGCATGTGTCGTAATAACAGACCGCAGTGCACCATGTCAGGGACATGACTGTGTACAATAAATGTACAAATTGTTGGAATAATGAGCCTGGAGTTAAATAACAAACAAACATGTTATTCCAGCCATGATCTATCTTAGAGTAAGTGAAGGAGTTCAGATCATGAGTAATAAATAAATTCCTCCATTTACAACTTTGACCTTTCAATACATCAAACATCTGAAGATTAAATCCAAACTTACCCGTCTGCCTGTGTGCTCATGTGTCCTATGCCAGGCATGGCTTGTACATACGCTGATTGCATGGCCAATGTCTCCTTAAGGTTATTGACCTCCTGACGAATGCGCCACAGTTCATCATCAAAAGCCACACCAACTAAGGAAAAAAGCACCAACAACAGAATTTTATGAGACAAAGAGCAAAATTGAAAATGCTATAATGGTTAATAATTTGTTGTCCTTTTTTTTGTAGTGAAATGAATTTGTGAACCTTTTCATAAAGTGATTGGGCACAGAAAAAAAAAAGATTTAGTTTAGTTTTCCTCTCACCTCCATCTGGCCCCTGTTGTGCTAAGTGATCCAAAATCTGATTGAGGTTTTCAATCTCATCACGTTGAGTCTCTAAGATGTCATACAGCCTGGCCAACTCATCCTCTTGGGCCGCTGAAAAAAACACATGCAGATAGTGAATCCGCAGGAAAGCCTATCTCAGAATGTTTGTCAGCCTTTGTCTGTCTGTCTTTCTGTCTGTCTGTCTCTGTCTGTATGTGTTTCTGTCTGTCTGTCTTAGTCTGTCGGTCTGTCTCTAGGTGTTTCTGTCTGTCTGTCTGTCTGTCTTAGTCTATCAGTCTGTCTGTCTGTCTGTCTCTGTCTGCCTGCCTTTGTCTGTCTGCCTGTCTGTCTGTCTGTCTGTCTGTCTGTCTGTCTCTCTCTCTCTCTCTCTCTCTCTCTCTCTCTCTCTCTCTCTCTC
>JAOWAY010087205.1:0-11264 GCA_028565895.1 Goniobranchus geometricus
TTTTCTTTGTTTTCTCTGCTCACACATATCAATTTGAAAGGCTCCAATTGGAGAAAATGTTCAGATAAAAACCTCTTGCTAACAAACCATATCCCATATTACTTGAGGTTGTGCCAAAGACGTACGAATGGCAATTCTGAATTCAACTTTGTGTGATTAAGAAGTGACGCTGACACACTCCGCCAACCACTCACATTGTCATTGATTTATGTTAAGGATGACAAATTCAATACCATACGGCACAGGGTAGAGAACGCCTGTGGCCTAAATATGTCCTCAAAGGCAACACCTTTTATGTCTTCCCAGACTTGAATTGGGTATGTCAAATGTGCATAGTGAAGGAGCCAAATTTGAATATGATAATGGGGCATCATTACCTGCGATATACATTGTAAGTGGTCATATGAAAAGAAAATGCAGTTAGCATCACTCCCTGGGATGTATAATAATGTGAGGGCCAATATAAACAGAAAACAAGTGGCATCATAACCTGTGATGTACATTGTAAGTGGCCACATGAACAGACAATAAATGTGGCACCACTACCTGTGATGTACATTGTACGTGGCAGCATGAACAGAAAATAAAGGTGGCATCAGTGCCTGTGATGTACATTGTCAGTTGCCACATGAACAAACGATAAAGGTGGTCTCACTACTGTGATGTACATTGGAAGTGGCCACATGCTCAGAAAATAAAGGTGGCATCGCTGCCTTTGATGTACATTGTCAGTGGCCACATGAACACACAATAACGGTGGCATCGCTATCTGTGATGTACATTGTCAGTGGCCACATGAACAGGCGATAAAGGGGGCATCGCTGCCTGTGATGTACATTGTAAGTGGCCACATGAACAGACAATAAAGGTGGTATCATTACCTTTGATGTACATTGAAAGTGGCGAGATGAACAGAAAACAAAGGTGGCATCACTACCTGTGACGTACATTGTCAGTGGCCACATGAACAGAAAACAAGGGTGGCATCACTACCTGTGATGTACATTGTAAATGGCCAGATGAACATAAAACAAGGGTGGCATCACTACCTGTGATGTACATTGCCAGTGGCCACATGAACAGAAAACAAGGGTAGCATCCCTGCCTGTGATGTACATTGAAAGTGGCGAGATGAACAGAAAACAAAGGTGGCATCAATACCTGTGATGCACATTCTAAAGGGCCAGATGAAGAGAAAATAAAGGTGGCATCACTGCCTGTGATGTACATTGTAAAGGGCCAGATGAACAGAATACAAAGGTGGCATCACTAACTGTGATGTACATTGTAAGGGGCAATATCAACACAGAATAAAGATAGCATCACAGCGTGTGATGACCATTACTAACTGTGATGCGTCCAACAAACGTCTCCCCCCCACCTCCCTCCAAAGCAGCAAGAGATGACATCATAACATGCACTGTTCATGAAAGGGATCAAATTGACGGAAGTCACAATAAATATTTCTATAGAAACAGATATGGTTGATAAAGGTCCTTGCTTGTGGAAGACATGGATATCTTCAGCAGTTAATGGGATTTCATTTGTAAAATAAATGAAATAGTAAGACATGACAGAGTCTCATAAACCACAGGGGTTCATGACATCCATAAATGCTGACCACATGTTAACCACATAATATAACGGTAAAAAATATGCCACATTTATTGGTTAGTGCTATGGACACAGGAAGGAGAACGGCAACTGGACTTATTTCAAAGCTGATTCCGAATATCGCATTCCCGATGAAGCAGGCCTATTGCATTTTAAGCCAGCATATCGGCATTATTATGAGGTCGGGATATTATGAGTTGTGTCCCCGTCGTTGTATAAATCGTGAAAAAAACCAACAACAACAAAGTGTTGGAATAGAAGAATACGATGCAGGCTGTTGTATGGAAAAGCACTGAAAACTATAAACTAATACATTCCGCAATAGGAGGACGTGCCTATGAAACGCTGCTTTTCCACGACGAACAAAACAATTAACTCCATTTTGAAAAGGTGGACTAAACACTTAAAATCACGTGACCAGGAAATATCACGTTTTGGAACTATAAAGTGGACTTTTTTCATAACAGGTTGTTTGTTATTGGTGTTTGTCGTAGCACAGAAAATGGCAGACGTGAAACCGGTCGAAGCAGAGAAAGAAAGAAAATTGAGTAACATTAGATCCTTAGCAGTTAAAAGTGGAGCAAATAAATCTGTCTAGTGCATCCCGTAAGAAGACTGAACTGAACTGGAGCTGTTTTTGTACCAGAAGAGAAGAGTAAATAACTCCCTTTTCATTGGCTTGTTGCAACAGATAATCGTATGATTTTCAAAGTTTGAATTTCATCCGGATTTGGCCTCTACAGAATTAAGTAGAGTTCACAACACATTTTTCCTTCCAAATCTGAGGCAACATTCATTTGCAAGGTTGGCCTGCGTTCTTTAAGTCTCTTCAATCCGTGGAAATCATGAAAATTCATGTGACAAAAAATCAAATGAAAGTGACTTTGGTAAAAAGCAAGATCGACCAAGCAAACAAACAAACCGAAACTGTGTAGTGGAAAATATGATGCGAGAATTTAAAAAAAAATTCAAAAGTTTTAAAACATGGCCAAGACTCATTCATTTCTGAAAAGAATTATTAGAAACTTGTGGCTCCAATATGCCTCAAACACTGAGCTAGTTATGGTGTCCTGAAATGTTTCAGCCTAAGAAGATATAAAGATGAAGAGAACACTTGGTCAGAAAAGATTTCATGCAATAGCCAGATGTCCAGTGGCATTAAGTCCATGGAAGAAAATACAGAGAGGCAGTCCATGTATTGCACCAAATAGGTAAGTAGATGGGGAAATAGAAGTCAATTGAGAGGCTGGCCCTTGGACCGAAGCATTTGTTGATTGCTAACAACCATTCCCGAGAAGCTAAACAGGCTAAAGAAGAAGATTCCTTCACCTACAGTCAGACATCTGAAGACAACATTTCACGAGACTGTTTTACCAAGCATTCAATCTCTAATCATAAGCAAAGCAGACCTCTTTGTCCATACTGCATTGTTTGTTTATGTTTTGCATATTTTTTTTTTGTTTTTTGAAGAGGGTCGTATTGAATACATCAAGACGGATATGGAGGGTTAAGAAGATAACAAAGGTTTTCTTGGCGGAAAACAATTTCGTGAAAAGCCTAGAAGAGTACGGTTTCTAGACAAAGCACATAACAAGGGAAACATTGGGAATGTTTATTTTGTAGGCATCAGACACAAATGAAATGGTCTGTTCGAACATGAGCACTGGCAGAAATACTCAAACTCCAGATACCACCACAACACAAGAGTGCCAGTTATTGGGGGAGCAGATCTATTCAAATAAGAAGCTTTCAAAAAGGCAGACCATAAAGTCAGAAATCATACGTGACGTTAATGTATTTGTCAAGGGTAATATCTCTCTACATCAATATCAGCATCCCGTTAGATCAATAGACCCAAATGTAAAATCCAGGGGCTACTCCATCAAATGGATGATAACACAAAAAATATAAACAAATTCCGTTTCAAACCAATCTCAAAAGGCCAACAATCTATTTATTTCCCACCTATCTTTTCAGCTGTCTAGCAGCAATATCACTTTATTTCATTACTTCCTTTTTGTTTGTGTAATCCAAAATATTCAATTTCCTTTTCTAATCTTTAGAAAGTTATTTTAGTTCTCCGCTTTCCTGAGCTATTTCTTACATCATTCTCTTTATAATCACTTTCTCAATTTCTGTGGCGGCCAGACGACAAAGTTATAATCTCCCTTTCTTTGTTCGCTTCCAAAACTTTAAATTAGGTCCTATCTTCCCTAAGGAACCCAATATGTCTATATATAATTTGTGCGTTCTGATCTAGATTCTAACACAACACTAGCAGTTTTCTATTAACAGCATTGGGTTATGGCTTTACTCGCCTGTTTTATAGTTTTGACCTTAACGGCCATGGAGTCAGTAGAACAACCTGTCAGACTTGACTTGATTACTTCTTTCTCTGATTTACATTTTTGATTGAAATATTCGTGTGGTTATGATAAGGGTCTACATGCAGATCAGATTTGAGTTTGAAATATGTGTGTGTATGTGTGTGAGAGTCTGTTCAATTCTTAGAATTGGATTATTTAGGCATTAATTTAGAGATTTGTCTGTCTGGTTCATTCTTTGAGTGGACTTTTTACTTGCTAGATTCTACATGTCTAATGATTGATGATAGTAGGATAACTTCACTGTGTGGTTTTACAGTTTAGGGATAAATTGTCTTTTAATGCGTAACTGCACAGGAATCATTAATCGCTTTTTTTGTCCACAGACATCAGTATAAACTGTATTCGTTCAATACAAAGAGATACATTATTTTTTATTGTCTAAAGCCAATAATATAAACTGACTTTTCTTGTTTAATGGCACATGAGCCATTTGTTTTCTATTGTCTAATGGCGAAGATATAAACTGTTTTTTTTTTTTTTTTTTAGCGTTTAATAGTATCTGAAACAACTGACTTCTGTTGTCTAATGTCGATAGGGTATACTGTTTTTTAACGTTTAATAGTATCTGAACCGATAGTTTTCTGTTAGATCTATCTAATGGCGATAAGAAAAATGTTTTTTTTAACGTTTAATCGTATCTGAAACAATTGCTTTCTTTTGTCTAATGGCGATAGGGTGAAAGTGTTTAATTGTATTTCAACCAATTGGTTTCTGTTGTCTAATGGCGGTAGAATAAACTTGAAAAAAGTTTAATAGTATCTGAACAAATTGCCCTCTATTGTCTAATGGGGGTAGGATAAACTGCATTTGTAAATTTAATGAATGATTGAATACTATAAATACGAATAGATTAATTCATAAAGCGCCCTAAATCCATAAGGCTTACTAACGATCAATTGTTTTCTACTGTCTAATGGCGATAGGACAAATTGTAGTCTTTCAATGGTATAAAGACTAATTGTTTTCTATTGTCTAATCTAGTGACTAAAGGCATCCTTGCTGAACGTCTGTTTTAAAGAATCACGAGCACACAAACCGTAATTTCTTTCTAAAAATACCCCCAACCCTCAGAAAAAGTTTAAAAAAAAAATGCAGAAAAAAATCCCCCCCTCCCTGAGCACGGCCTTTCTTGCTACAGTACCCTCTGTACTTACTTGTTTAGGCCAGCCTTCAGTGCGTGGGAGGAGGATCCCGGGGGGATTTTTTTCAAGTGTCGAATTACAATCGCTTGGAACCCCAGAGAAAATTCTCATCGAAACGAAATATGAGACATTTAAGAAGTCAAGGAGAGAATTGACACAGTCACACTTGGAAACCAACAAAAACATTTTCAAGGAGCTAAGAACAGCATCCCAATTAAAAAAAAAAACAGGGGAAAAAAAGCTAGTAAAAAAAAACACCCACCCATAAAACCCTTAGAATGTTTCACCCGAATATAAACAATGGAATCCAAGTAACAAATGTGATGAATATAAAAGAAGTTTACTTGCAGACAACCCAAAACAACCCAAAAAAGGTAAAAAAGATTACTTTATATTGTTTCACCTCAACAGAAATACTCCAAGAAGAAGAAAAAATAGCAGAAAAAAAATCCTCCCCTGCACGGGTACGGCCTTCCTTGCTACAGCATCTTACTCTCTTTCCTTACCTTTTTAGACCAATGTGGGAGGGGGATCCTGGGAGATTTTTGTTTATAATGTCGAATTACAATCTCTTGCAATCCCCATAGAAAATTCTCATCGAAACGAAAAAATGAGACATTTAAGAAGTCAAGAGAGAATCGAACAATCTCACTGGAAAATCAGCAAAGCATTCAAAAAGAATAGCCAAACAACAGAAGAAAAACAAGCCAAAAAGAAAAAAAAAAAAAAACCCAACAAAACAACAAAGCTAAAAGATAGCTTTTTAAAAAATAATTTTTCATACAATATAATCTTAGTAACCTGGCAGATAACATAAAATACTTACTAACAATAGCTGAAACAAAAATAGACGGTTCGTTCAAGGATGCTATTTCTGGAGTGAATGAGCAGAAACTACAAAGACGTGTCCGATGCAAAGACGATGGTTAAATTGCACCACATAATAATCTATTGTCCCATACTCAAAGGAAACGCTCACATGAACGATTTCCTTCCAAGTGCTATTTGATTATCGAATTCCTTACCCGAGAATATAATAAAAGAGAAACAAAATGAACATGAGTAAATTTGAGCAACAACTAATGAATTTAAAGTTGAGATCAGAATAGACCTGTCTTTCCATCTCATACTGACAGTCGCGTTTATCTTCATTCTCATGAAACTGTGGCTTTGTAGATTGGATTGGATTGGATTGGATCAGGCCAGACCTGATGGCCCACCGAAGAATAAATGGCTCTTTTTTGTCTATGATGGATACTATAATGAACAAATGTTTTTCTGTTTAATGGCATCAGAATAATTTGGCTTTCAGTCAGGAGTTGATAGGAAAAATGCTTTTTCTGTTCAGTGGCATTAAAATAATGGCTTTTTACTGTCTAAGCTTGTGAACCTTTTCTGCTCAATTGCATCAGAATGAATGGCTTTTTACTGTCTAAGCTTTTTCCGTTTAATGGGATGAAAATAAACGACTTTCAGTCTATGGTTGATAGGCAAAATGCTTTTTCTGTTCAATGGTATTAGAGTAAATGACTTCTTACTGTCTGAGCCTGGGAGGATAAATGTTTTTTTCTGTTCAATGGCATAAGAAGAAAACGTTAAAAAAATCATTTCAGAAAGAATAAACTGCCTTTTTTGTCTAATTCCAGTGGGATAAACTGCTCTTCAATATTTAATGGCATCTGAATCGATTGCTGTCCATTGTCTAGTGGTGGTAGGATAAGACGCTGTTAATATTTAATGTCATCAGAACCAATTGCTTTCTATTTTCCAAAGGTGGAAGGATACCTGCTTTGTACTGTTTGATGGCATCTGAACTAATTGTTATCAAATTCTCATTGTGGTAGGATAGCCGGCTTTTCAATGTTTAATGACATCTGAAGCAATTGTTATCAATTGTCTAATGGTGGTAGGATAAACTGCTTCTTTATGTTTAATGGCAAGTGAACCAATTGCTATCGATTGCCTAATGGTGGTAGGATAAACTGCTTCTTTATGTTTAATGGCATCTGAACCAATTGCCATCGATTGTCTAATGGTGGTAGGATAAACTGCTTCTTTATGTTTAATGGCATCTGAACCAATTGCTATCAATTGTCTAATGGTGGTAGGATAAACTACTTCTTTATGTTTAATGGCATCTGAACTAATTGGTATCGATTGCCTAATGGTGGTAGGATAAACTGCTTCTTTATGTTTAATGGCATCTGAACCAATTGTTATCGGTTGCCTAATAGTGGTAGGATAAACGGCTTTCTAACGTTTAAAGATATTTGAACCCATAGCTTTCTATTGTGCTGCAGTGGGGACGTGATCTGCTATTCAAAGTTTATTTGCATCTAAAAGTATAGCCTTCTATTACCTAATAGTGCTAAGGTAAACATCTTTTTTAAGTTTAATGGCATTTGATCCTACAGCTTTCTGTTGTCTACTAGCAGTAAGGTAAACTGCTTTTCAAAGTTTCATGGCATCAAACCAATTGCTTTCTATTATCTAATAATGCTAAGACAAACTGCTTTTTAAAGTTTAATGGCATCTGAACCTATTGTTTTCTATTATCTAGTAGTGGTAAGGTAAACTACTTTTTAATGTTTAATGACATCTGAACCTATTGCTTTCTATTATCTAATATTGGTAAGGTAAACTGTTTTTTAATGATTAATGACATTTGAACCTATTGCTTTCTATTATCTAGTAGTGGTAAGGTAAACTGCTTTTTAATGTTTAATGACATCTAAACCTATTGCTTTCTATTATCTAGTAGTGCTAAGATAAACTACTTTTTAATGTTTAATGACATCTGAACCTATCGATTTCTATTATCTAATTGTGGTAAGGTAAACTGCTTTTTAAAGTTTAATGACATCTGAACCTATTGCTTCCAATTATCTAATAGTGGTAAGGTAAACTGCTTTTTAAAGTTTAGGGACATCTGAACCTATTGCTTTCCACTGTCTAATAGTGGTAAGCTAAACTGCTTTTTAAAGTTAATGGCATCTGAACCTATTGCTCTCTATTATCTAATCGTGGTAAGGTAAACTGCTTTTTAAAGTTTAAGGACATCTGAACCTATTGCTTTCCATTGTCTAAAAGTTGCAAGGTAAACAGCTTTTTAAAGTTAATGGCATCTGAACCCATAGCTTTCTATTGTCTTAAAGTTGTAAGGTAAACTGCTTTTTAAAGTTTAATGGCACCTGAACCTATAGCTTTCTATTGTCTAAAAGTCGTAAGGTAAACTGCTTTTTGAATTTCAATGACATCTGAACCTATTGCTTTCCATTGTGTATTAGTGGTAAGGTAAACTGCTTTTTAAAGTTTAATGACATCTGAACCTATTGCTTTCTATTACCTAATAGTGGTAAGGTAAACTGCTTTTTAAAGTTTAATGACATCTGAACCTATTGCTTTTCAGTGTCTAAAAGTGGTAAAGTGAACTGCTTTTTAACGTTTAATGGCATCTGGACCAACTGTTTCGTATTGTCCGATGCGAAAGGATAAACTGCTTTCTTTCAATGGCATAAAGATCAAATGTTTCCCACTGTCTGATATCGACTGGTGGGCGTCCATGTGGTAATTACATCTCGGCACGAGGCGAGAGTCAAGACACATGGGACATGGTCAGTACAATCGTCTGTGGCCGGCGCGGCGCGTCCGAGCCTCGTCAGTGCGGCCAAGTCAAAGACGTTGTGTCCTGAGGTAAGGCACTTCCCTTCGTTTACCTCACGCAACTCAGGTGAGGAAGAGAAGCTGGACGTTAAGACAGCGCTTTCTTTGTCTGGAAAATAGGTATGCGCCCAACAGGCTGCACGTTTTGGTCTAAATGTTCTGTTTTGTTGTTGTTTGGGGAGTAGAATATCATTGTAAAGCGCCGTGAGAATGGGTGCACTGTGAAAAGGGCGCTATATAATTGTGACCTTTTACTTTTCTGATATCAGACATTTCTCTTGCCTCATAATTCAATCAATGACTAGTGGGAATACTGATGGTGATTATAGACATCCTTGCGAATGTCTGTTTTCACAAACCTTAATCGCACACCATGTCAATTCTTTTTAAATACACCCCAAAGAGTATTAAAAAAACTGAAAAAAAAAATTCCCACTACCTCTCCCTGGGCATGGCCTTCCTTGCTACATCACCTTCCTTGCCTGCTTATTTAGGCCAGCCTTCAGGGCGTGGGAGGGGTATCGCTGGGGGATTTTTTTTTTCAAATATCGAAGTACAATCTCTTGGAACTCCAGGGAAAATTCTCATCGAAATGAAATGTGAGAAGCATTTAAGAAGTCAAGAGAGCGAATCGATACAATTACGCCGGCAAATCAGTAAAGCATTAAACCAGCTATGAATAGTTAAAGAAGGAAAAAACGCCCCGAAAAGGTCAAAGACATAAGTTTAGATTGTTTCAACGTAATATAAATATTCTAAGTAACAAATGTGGTGAATTGACAGGTATACTAACAGACGAACTGACAGATTTTCCATCAATTTCTGAAACACGAACAGACGATTCGTTCAAGGAGCTATTTTTTTAAAAAAAAGAGAATGGGTACGGAGGTCATATTGCTACATGGATCAGGTCAGACATTGTGACATGTCGAAGAATGCTTGATCGGTGTCATCTACTGTTGATATGAGAAAATTGCTCTTTGTGTTTAAAGTTATCATAATAAATGGCTTTCTTTCTGAGGTCAATAGGGCAATTTTTTTTTGTTCAATAGATCAGAATAAAGGCTTTTTAGTGCTATGCCTGACAGGAGAGATGGCTTGTTGCTTTTTTGTTTTTGTTTTGTTTTGGGTCCTCAGAGGAAATGGCTTTTTACTGTCTAAGGTTGATATGAAAAATGTTTTTGTTTTTGTTGTTGAGGAATACTGGAATAGGCGGCTTTATTTATGAGGTTGATATGACAAATGCTTAAATGGCTTCTATTGTTTGGGGTTGAAATGAAAAATACTTTTTTTTCTTTTTGTTCAATAGCAGTAGAATAGATGGCTTTCTTTTTAGGTTGATGGGAAAAATGTTGTTTTTTTTATTTGTTCCATGGCATTAGAGTAAATAGCTTTTACCAAAGTATTTTTCAAAAAAATAATTGGACTTTCTACTGTTTAAGGTTGATGCCATAAGCTCCTTTGGTTTTAAATGACATCAGAATCATTGCCTTTCCACTGTCTACGGCTGATATGAAATTTAAAAACTGTTTGTTGCCATTGGCATCTGAAGAAATGGTTTTTTCTGCTGTGAAATTGTGATAAGAAGATCACTGCTTTTTCGTCGAATGACATCGAAACCAATGGCCGTCTGACATTTAAGATTGATAAGAAAAGCAAAGAAGGTCTTATACAGCGTACGTACCACGGCGTAACCATGCTCACGGCGCTTTACAATGGCATTTTATTCAGCAACAGTAACGCAGATCATTTAGAAAAAGACTTGCAGCCTGTTAGGCACGAATACATTTTCTTCAGACAGAGAAAACGCTGTCTTCGCGCCAGGTACTCATTCATCCCTGAGTGGAGTAAGCGAAGTAAGTGCCTTACCTAAGGATACAACGCTCGCGAATTTACCGCATAAGCGAGGCTCGAACGCATTATTGTACAGACCATGTTGAATATCTCTCGACTCTTGACTCGTGCCGAGATGTGATCAGAACGTAGCCATGGACGCGTTTCGTCTTATGACACCAGAATCAATGGCTTTCTACTATCTAACGTTGATAGGAGTAAAGTGTTTTACGTTTTTTGTTCAAATGGCATCAGAATTGCTTCTTGCAATCTCAGGTTGATAAGAAACACTGTTCTTTTGGTCAAATGGCACCATAACCAATAGCTTTCTATTGCCTCAGTTTGATGGTAAAAAGTGTCTTTTGGGTCGAATGACACCGCAATCAGTAGCTTTTTTTTACGGTTGAAGGTTGATAGGAAATAACGGAGTTTTTTGTTTTGTCCACTGTCATTAGAATCAATAGCTTTTCTACTGCCTCATGTTGATATGAAAAAAAGCCTTTTTGTCGAATGGCATCACAATCAATGGCTTTCTACAATCTAATGTTGATAGAACCCCCCCCCCCCCTCCAAAAAAAGAAAAGAAAAACAACATTCACTGAAGGAAAGAGGAAATGTCAGGATA
>JAOWAY010087316.1:0-11257 GCA_028565895.1 Goniobranchus geometricus
CCGATCTCATAGCTTTACTAAGGTTTTTGCCAGCCTTTTAGGCCAAAGAGCATGTGGCTGTGATGTGATCCTGTTGTGGCCTGAGTTTGAAGAGTGGATCAAAATCAAGGCACCTGCTTTGACTTGTCGTTGATATGGAAGTATTGATGTACTTTCTGGAAACGCAGACAATTCCACAGATAGGCCATAGCAGTAACTCTCCGGAAATATAATGATTAGTATAACTATGTTTCAGGAACTTGGGAGTCCAAAAGTTATCAGAGCGTAAATATGTGATTAATTACATCCTCTGAACACACAGATTTCCTGTATGGTCACGAATCATTTTAGTCGCTTGCTTTCCAGTTACCTCACGCAAGTCCGATGTGAATGACTGCCTGGCCATTAAGACATAGCTCTATTTGTTTATACCGAACTGTTTATTTTCCATTAACAAGGCAGATCATCAGCAAAGCAATTACATCATTCCAGTTCATTCAGTCAATGAAGGCTTGATTCCCTTTCATGTGAGAAATATTGTCACTCTATTACATCAATGTCAATGTTTTCATTCAAATTTGACCCCCTAAAACTGCCGTCTTTCCCATCAGTAGCCATTATTATATTAACGTGGCTTTTTTTTAAAGGTGATTTTTGGGTGGTCTTTTGTTGTTTTTTATGCTGTTGTTGTTTTTGTCTTTGACGCATCCCTCCATTTAGTACCTTTTATTTTTTATATGACATTCAATGTTTTTGTTAATGCTGATTATAAGTCAATATTGAATGTTTCAAAAGCAGTATTCCATATAATATGCATATTTCTGATCTGAACCAACCTTGTTCCTGGTCTCTCTCACTTCATTTGGATTGATAGATCTGAAACCTGGCACCTGCCGATTCCTAAGATTGTTAGAAGTGAAGTGGACATGTAAGAAAACAAGACAAAGGCGCTGTAACACATTCATATCTCAGAAGTCCTCAGTCCAGTAACATTAGAGTTCGCCGGATGACTGAAGTTGTACAGCAGTCAAATCCAATTCAAGAGTCGCAATGTCGTTTCTGAAGATAATTATAACTGTGTAGAGTAGCAATGACAGACTTGTTCTGGTTGCTTTATCTCTACTGTCATTGTACAAAAGAGGAATGGATGTCAATACACTTGTATTAAAAAAATGTAAAAATTCTATATATTATGAGAAAGACAATATTTGTAAATAAAATTAGCATGTAAAATTATCTTGCATGTAAAACAGTGTAAAGAAACACTTAATGTGGCTGAGTAGTCTTACATAAGCATGAAAGATATATATATATATATATATCAGGTGAACCAAGAAAAACGCGCCCAACTTTGAACCTGGATTACATTGATATCCATACATGATTTGTTTAAAAGTTTGCTCACCTCATTTCCAATACTACTTTCCAAATCCCACATCAACACCTTCAGTGTGTTGTGAGATTGAGAAAATTATTAAATTAGAAACATTGAACTTTCGCTCCACTCAAGCGATGAGTTGGGTTTCAACTCTCACTCATTGCAACACTACGAGTTTTGTGTTAAATCGATTGTTTCTTTTGGATTACAAGATCACCGCAACGGTTGATTCGTCCACTTAATGGTTTACAAAAGTTGGTCGATAATCAGTGCCATTTTCAGCTTTTAACTTTTAAACTGATTATTAGGCCTTTCATGAGAAATAGGAATATCTCAATGGAGACCAAAGTAAGAGTATTAAAAGCTTATGTCTGATCAGTACTGTTAAATTGTTGTGAATGCTGGAATATTTCAACAGACCGTAGGAAAAGGCTGGAGGCACTGAAATGTGGTTTCTAAGGAGGATGCTACAAATATCATGGACAGAAAAGAAAAAAAACTGCAGTACTTGAAGAAGCAGGAGTAGAAAGATCATTGCTAAAAACAATCAGACAAAGATAACTGAAGTTTTTAATCATAGAAATCGACATAAGGAGCTTGAACATCTAGCCCTGACTGGAAAAATTGAGGGGACAAGAAGTAGGGGTAGGCAGAGAGTGACATTTGGAGAGCCTAAGTCACTGGATGACAAACAAAAAGCAGAAAAACAATAACATGAACTTCTTGAGATTATCTTAACAGAGGAGTGAATGGCATGTCATGGTCGCCAATGTCTACCTCAGACCTGGTACTTGATGAATGTTAGGCCTTTAATTATCGATTCTCAAGCATATTTTTATTCAAGTTCATTTATTTTGAATCCATGAGCGTAATTAACACAACTTTTCAAATCATACATATTTTGAAAAGGTGATTGAAATATTCTAGAGTTAGGTCTACAGCTCAAGTATCGGAGGTAGATCAAGATCCTAGATCCAGATCTAGTTTTACGATGGTTTTGAGTTTGTCAGATAAAGCTGTCATTGAAGCTCATGACAACGGAAAAGGATGGAGATAGACGCGACTCATTTGAGAATCTTCTTTTTAGAGGAATCTCTAAGACAAAAAATTCATATGACAAATTCTCCGACAGAATAACTTTAAATGACACAAGAAAAGCTATATGAAACTGGAAGAAGAAACTGGTAGACAGGTAGCCTACCAGTAATCTAAGAAGGCAGCGGCTCAACTGTTCATTTAAAGTGGTAATCCAGAAGATAAAACGAGTTCATTTTGCCCGGTACTGGATTTTTTTTATCCATCCTGCTAAAATGATTGTATTTGTCCTCATATATATATCAACAGATCCTTTAGAAATTTACACATGTTATGCAGATTTAATTGTTACCTGCCAAAGAATTTTTTGTAAAGAAATGAATATCTACAGAGAAATTGGCTTTTGAATTTGGGCGCGTTTTTATTTTGGTTCACTCGATATATATAGGAGATATTCTAATGTTTAAATCCTCACTTTTCAATTTCTTCATTTGATGAGAAATTCAATTTATCAAACTGTTGTATGTGTGTGTGACCTTTGTTTTGTTTTCTCTTTTTTTTTTTTTTAATGCCTGTGTTTGTGTGTGGGAATTTGATTTTTTCTGTTATTTATTTGTTGGTGAAAATTAGACAACTTTGTTTACTTCAGACCTGATACAGATTTTCAAAATCATGAAGGAGTTTGAGGATGTGGACAATACCAAGTTCTTCAGCCTGTCGAAAACTGCCACTCGAGGTCATAGAGAAGACGAGATGGGAAAAAAGTCTCAAACTGAAAAGCTTTGCCCATAGGGACATCAAAAGCTGGAACAGTCCGCCAGAACACATCATCAGCTCAAGCAATGTTGACATGTTCAAATCCAAACTAGACAAACACTGGGAGCAAAAGAGATTCCTCACTGACCTAGAGGGATTTTAGATACCGCTATTGTGTGTCTGGTCGAATTACTACCCACAAATTGAATAACACGAATGAAACGGTACAAAAACCTTGCCCTAAACATGATGGAGTAAAAATAGCACGTTGTGCTAACAAACAACAACTCCAAGATTCAAGTAAGATTCAGGATGTGAGATGGGTAGTTGTTTTTTTTCGCATATTTGATAGCATTATGGGTGTATGATGTATGTGCCTTGATTTGTATATAAATATGTGTGTATTTATAACTACAACATTCAATATTTGAGAATGAGGATGACAGAGGGTATGAACCTTATATCATCAGAATACCTATCTTGTTGCAATTACAAGTATTATGTTACTTGTGTGTGTGTTCTGATAAATTTTTCACCCTGTATCAAAGTGATTTGAGGAAATTGAAAATTAGAAGCATAATAAGAAATGATGTTTTTACATATTTTTTAAACTATCTTAATTTAAAATTCTTTCTTGCACGATCAAAGAAAAAGAGTTGTTTTTTCTGATTGTCATTAATTACACTGATTCCAAGATTAGATTGCCAAAATGATCTCATATCCGTCATAAGAATCATATATTTACTTGCATTCATATAACAAAAGTTTGTCTGAAATCATGACTTTCATTTGAAATTTTGCTGTCTTTTATGAATTGTTTGTCCTATGTAAAGTTAAATATTTTGGTATTATAATTATGTACATGTCAAGCTCAAACAGTGCGCGCAAAAGTTTGAATGTGAGGTTTTTGTTGGTGCTTTTTTTTTTTAGGATGTTGTTTGCTTTCAATTCTTTGTTTCTGTGAGAAAATGGTCAGCGGCAGGGTTCATAAAAATGCATTAGCTAGTCTTTGTAAATATATAATATATCATAGCTGCAGGATTTTTATTCTCCAAACTTTTCATTTTCAGGGAAAGTAAAGCCTAGAAATATATCCGAAGTAAACTGATTTTGCTGTATGTATCAGGTATGCATTGCTCAAATGAATAAACTCTACTATTTGTAAGTGTCCAAAACATTTTGAACTTGGCACAAGTCCAAGTACATTCACCATGGTCGGCAAAAAGATGGTGTCCTATGTGGTCATGTCCTAACTGGTATGACTGACTAACTTACTGCCCATTACGGCCGGCATGTGGGGCAGCAAAGAAAGATCTCCACTTCTCTCTATCCTAGGCCAGACTTTCGATTGAATGCCAAGTTTGGTTCATGGCTCTCAGGTCACCTTTAACAGTTCTCCTTCAGGTGGTTTTAGGTCTCCCTCTGCCTCTTTCTCCATCGGGTGTCCAGAATTAGAAATTGTATTGGGCCAAAAGATTCTTAGGATTCTTCTGACATTTTTGGTATGCATGGTGAAAATTTTATTCATGACTGGCTGGGTTGCTCTCCAGCATTCAGAGAGCCATACGGCAAGGTGGAAAGGACGCAGCTTTGGTAAATTAAAATTTTGGTAGCAATACTGTATTGCTTGGACTTCCAAACATTAATTAGTGATTTGAAAGCATTCCTGGCTTTGTTTAGTCTACAGTTTATATCTTCACCTGCTCCCCCATCATTCTTAACTACACTTCCAAGACATATAAATTTATCTGTCGTGGGTAAGGTATAATTAATTGTTTATTAGGATTGGTAATGGGTTAGTTTCATTCAGTGTCATAATTTCAGTTTTCTTCGGACTGATTTTGAGACCTAATTGGCTTGCAAAGTCGTTCAGACGAGATGTTTTTTCTTGAATATGCTGATGAGTGTGGGATATCAAACTTAACTGGTATGGTCTGGTCAAAAACATAGTCATAAAAGCTTTTATCTGACATTTATCTGGATGCTACTGTTACTAGTGACAGGTAGATCTATGGGTTCAAGCCCCATTTTCAACTGCTGTTACCGTAGGGGTTGGTAAATATCTAGATCTGGCATTGCTATCAGGCTCAGTATCCCTTTTTTCACTTTTGCTATCATCTGGACTGTCACTTGATTCACTATTATTCATAATTTCAAGCTCTTCGACATGAGAATCTAAGACATTAAACAACAATAACTTCTTCATCCTGATACCTCTAAGGAGTCTCAGTTACTCAATTCAACTGAATCGAGACAATGTAAACAAGCGCTCTGCAGATCAACACTGAAGTGAAAGAAGATTGAGATGATATCCCAGAAAATAACTAAAGGTGAATTATGTCTAGTGATCATGTTAATCTGATGTAAAGAAATAAGCTTGGGTGTCCTAATCATGTAAGATCAAAAAGATATAAGAAATTTTTTAACAATATTGTAGAAGACTTGTATTATTTAAACAAAGGTGCCTCTCTAGAGCTTGAAGACTATTTTACTTTGCATTGGGTATCATCGAGAGAATGGATATTGAATTGGGGGAAATAGGCATACCTAGCCTTTTAATTGTGAGGACTCATCAATCAGCTCTGTGTTGCTGTAGATAATAAAAAATTCTCACTAAGGACTTGTGTGATACGTTTCTCGACAAAGAAAGCTAGACCTTGTTATGCAAATTCAAAGTAATGTATACATGTGTATATAGGTCTGACAAGGAATCTGAGGAAATCAGTGGATTTTTTCTAGAAGGAAGCATTTTATCATACCAGATATTGGCACAAGTACAAGAATTCCGGGGTTGATGCAAAATCATCTTCATGCCCCTTGAAATTGAAGTGAAATAGGGAAGATAGGTGGATATGCTGCCTGCATATATATACATATAGCCTAGAGTGCTGTCCTCTTAAATTAAGTTATGAACCCTTCCATTATATTCGATGGGCCTACATGTCAATAGTCTCATTGAAGACTGCTCTCTTTTGTGAAACCTTTTCTCCACCAGATCTGTCAAAATTATTCTCGTGACTCAGTGCTCAATGTAAAATGGAAAATTTATGTTGTGGCTTAATAATCAGTATTACGTGTCCCAAAGTTTGTTAAATTGCTATCATTATCTTTTAAAAAGCTACGTTCGGCCATACTTGGAACGCAGAAGACCTTTTTTTCATTTCAGGTGTCATGATCACCAAAATTGACAGATGTTTTTAAAATGCTTTCAAGGATGCATGAATAATTTTGGCTGTGCAATTCACATCATTTTTTGTTTTTTAATTTTTCATGCAGTGGACATTTTCACCTGTCAGCAGCATCAGTCAGGCCAAGAACACCAGAGATCTAATTTTGGCACAACAGTCTCCATCAATGTAATAATTTAGGCCTACATGTATTTATATAGCCCGGGCCTAGCTAAAGTTAAAGTATGTCAATATTGTCAGGTACCCAATACAGCACCGTTCTGCTCATAAAACAATGCAGACTACACCTTTGATAAAACTGCCTTAACTTTTTTTTCTGGTCAATTTGTATAACAATATTTATTAATTTATAAAAGTCTTGTAAAAGTGTACATTTTGGTCTTGTTACCACTGTTACCTTTCCCATAATGCATTGTGGCCTCAAGGAAGAGTCCCACTGCTACTTGTTTTCTTTTTTTTTTTTTTTCAAAATTCCTGTAGGCTTGGAGGAAAGCCCTAAGCAACATCTCTATTGATATAGGTCTAAACACCAATTCCATTCTAGGATAACCATATAGCGCTGGTGAATATGAGCAGAAACATACAACCATTAGGTGGAGGAGGTGAATTTTCTTGTTCTTGCACTTGCTGATATTTTTGGCCACAGCTTGAGTTGCAAAGATAGATAGGCATTTTGTTTTTGTTTTTATATTTTCTGCTGCTTTACAGCCGATGATGTTAAGATCTTCTCTTTCGTCAATTTGGCTTTACCGGAAACATCTCCTCTCCCTATCGATGTGTTGTTAAAAGGAAACATAATAAATATGTTTTATAGTACATCCACATAACAATTTAAAAAATGTCAAGTCAGTCTTGAAAATGCAATTCCATATTTCTTTCCCTTTGTTCCTATAGCATGGATGAGTGCATCTTGCATTAGCTTCATAAAGCATGTTGTGCTCTAATAGATCGCTGTTCATCCATGTTCTCAATCTCCTGCAGCCTGGACTCTGTCAGTGCTGCTTCACTTAGCCTTTTTGAAGCTTTGTTGCTGTGTAGCAAAGCAGATCATACATTCTTTTGTTTGTCTGATAATTGTGATATGAAAGGTTGGATGAATAGGAATAGAACATGTCCCATGGTTATTCTCTTATGATGAATAGAACAAGAACATGCTTCTTTTCAGTAACAGTCTTGGCTTCAAAGAAAAAAAAATCTATTATTTTGAAGCCTAGATCTACATCCACACAGTATGAATAAATCATCACTGTGTTACGATTTTGGCCTAAGTCAGACATATGTGCCAAAATGCAACTGATATCCTGTTGAAAACCAGAGAACAAGAGCTATCTGATCATGTTATGAGATTGAAAATGCGCTAATAGAGTTTTGTACAAATCTAATATATTCATCATCTGACTTATGCCAATCAGCAAATTTTATTAAATATCTCAGAAGTATCTTTAAAAAATGACTTATTCCAAAATCGTAGCACAATGCCAAAATATGGAACGTGTAGGCTTGCTCAGTGTTGAAAACATATTCATAATTTATACTGTAGTGTTTCCTACTAATGTCCTTCTTCGGATACATGAAAACAAACAGGGAGAAGATGCTTCATGGGGTTTTTGCAAAAATTTAAAACGTTCCAGTGATAAGAAGTAAAATATTGAGAAAAACAAAAAAATACCATTGGGGTCACTTAATATCTAAATGGACCGAGTACTTTTTGTACACAAAGGCCGGTAGAAAATCCTGTCTGGTAATCGTGATACACATATTTGGGACTTGGTGGCTACTTTTGAGTAATTTGTGATGGTTTTTAGATTAAGAGAGGTGATTTTTTTTGTGTGTACATCACATCTATATGCAGTCTTTAAGTTACCTATGTAGTATGTTATTCTAGATATTTAAATGCCTCTTTCCCGCTTTGGCACTTCTTTTCTTCACCTGAAAATCTTTTCTACTACTCCATGTAGCCTTTAAGTTACCTTATGTTCTAATGTAGTATGTTATTCTGTAGTTTAAATGCCTGTTTTCCCTTTTTGGCAACTTCTTTTCTTCTAACATCTACTTCTGTTCTCTTTTCTACTTTAAACCAGCTTTTCTTCTTACTTTTCCACAGTCGTTGAGGTGACCATTGTAGTCTAAGAGAGCCCTAAAGTACAAGATAAACAAGCATGACAATGCCCAGTTATCTTCACATCTTCCATCCTTTATATAGTTACAACAGTACATGATGTGTCCATACTACATCTTTGTATGAATGACTTGAAACTTTAAGAAAGACTACCTTGGATATATATGTATATTTGGCTCCAAGGTAGTCTTTCTTGAAGTAGATCTATATATATCGTCCCCGTAAGTTTCTAAACGCGTAAGTCAGTAACTGTGTCATGATGTTTTTGGCGTAATTTGAAGAGAATGAGTTTCCCTCATCTCTTCTCGAAATATCTACGGACTTACACGTTCAGAGACCTACATAAATAATGAAAAGAAGAGGTGGGGGCACCCACTCTGGTCATAAACAGCCAAAAAACTTCACGACCCAGTTTCTGACTTAAGCGTTTAGAGACATATATGTAACAACCGAATCTTATTTTTATTGCCATGTTACTATTTCATATCAAATGTGATCGTTCTCTGACATTTCAAATTCAGACTTTGATTAATGATTTTGATTTGTTTTCTTAAAATATTAATAAGAAGCAAAACATGACTTGTTGACTTAACAAATATGGCTTCCCTTGTTCATCAATTTTGATACTCAGAGTATTTCCCTGTTGCCTTACCTGACTGCTTCAGTTTTGTGTGTCATTCCTCTTATGGTCATTTCCATATCTCCCCATGCATTCAGTACAAGAAGATTAAGAGTTGAGTCAGAGATTCTTATATCTTTTGTCAGGCTCTGTTTTGTATTTCAGAAGGGGCAGGGGGTAGAGATATTGTTTGGAGAGGGAAGGAGAGGATACATAAATTCCCTTATCCCCCCCCCCCCCTCTCACATTTTTGTGCATTGCAAGAATTAAAAATAATACCGGTGTGTCTTGCTATCTTGATGGAACCACGCCCTTCTGTGTCTATATCAAAGTCCGTTTGATTTGAATCGGTTCATAGAGCTGAAGCTTATCCTGTTTTATATGGCTTGAAATCAACAGTGACGAACTTTATCCATCAGTCTCCGAAGTTTGATGCAAAGTATTTTTACACCCAAAGCTGTACCCATTTTCACCTACGTCAAGTGAAGCTACAGGTACTGTGGTAAATGAAGGAATACAGCTGCACATATCCATGGCAAGAAAATCGAACTGCTACCTCTCAGTCGATGAACCAAAACTCTACACTACAATGAGCTCCTGCACCTACTAGTCCTTGTATATAGATAAACGGTGGTAGAAAATCCTCTTGATCCGAATCAGCTCCTAATCATAGGCATGAAGCTTATTCTGGTTTCTATAACATAAAATGGATAGTGACAGACTTAATCCATCACTCTCTGAAAAGGATGCTGCCTAGCCTATTGCAGAGTACTTTTACAGCTAAAGCTGTACCCCTTTTTAACCCCCATCAAGTGAAGCTACGAGGATAAATGAAGGAAAAGAACTGCGCGTATCCGTAGCAAGAATCAAACTGCTACCTCTCAGTCCACAGGTCAGAACTCTACACTGAGCTGCAGCACCTATTTGTCGATTACTAAGGTTTTAGAAACTCCTGGGGTGGGGGTTAGGGTTCTTGCAGAGCAGATTTTGTCACTTGATAAACCATTATTGAGGCTCTTTTTTTTCTTTTTTGAGGGTAATGAATCATTCTTCCATTTAGCTATCTTTTATATAACATATTAATAAGGGGACGCTGTAGCTCAGTGGCAGAGCGTTGGTCTGCTGACTTAGAGGCATCTGGTTCGAATTTCATTGCAGACACCTGCGTTTTTTTTCCTTAAAGCAAGAAAATTTACCCCTGTTGCTTCACTTGACCCAGGCGAAAATGGGTACAGCTTTGGCTGGAAAAGTACTCTGCAATAGACAAGCATCCTATTCAGAGAGTGATGGATAAAATCTGTCACTGTCCGCTTCATGCCATAGAATCTGGGACAAGCTCCGGCCCTATGGGCCGCTCGGTTTGAGAGGACTACTTAACGGATTAATGCTTATTGTTTTCTTTAATTTCTTATTTTCCCCTTTGACTTTGGCAACTTCTTGTTCTCCTTTGAAATCCTTTGTCTGCTTTTTCTATTCTTTCTTCTGCTTTTCCCTAGCCTTTTGTTTGTCTTACTTTTTTACCATCGCTCCTGAGATGGCCCACCTATCAGTGTCATCTGCCAACATCACAGCGCACTCAATTTTGAAACAACAAAATGAGAGGAAACTTGGAAAAATGAAAAAAAGGACAATCAACGCTACCACATATACAGTACAAATAAAAATAAATGCATAAAGATAATGTACCATAGAATATTTATATCATTTTTGAGGAAGAATGCCTTTCAGATACTTTTAATTAGAAACCAAATCAAAATTGAATATCGTTGACAGCTTGTAATATAAGCCTTAATAGATATGCATGTAGTACTAAATACTGCCATAAATCTGAATTTTTTAAATTTTTTTTAAAGAAGAAATAGATTTAAGCCTTGAAGCCATTCGCCTGCTGCACGACACAATGCAGATCTCAGCAAACCAATGGCAATGATACACTTATTATGACAGCATGTGTCATATTTGTAGTTATACCACTGAATGAAAAATTTGTCAATAAGGCAAGAACAGACAAAAGAGATTGAGATGCTGTATGCTAAATATATAGGCAGAACCTGTATGGTAAATATGTAGGCATAGCTTTATGCAATGAAAGTGTATTTGTAAATTTTATAAATAAATCCACAGGCACAGAGATAAGACAGCTTGTTATTGTTATATAGCGTGCTAACATTAACACGATGTAC